>CM019148.1:142916592-143093679 GCA_009733165.1 Naja naja
TTAAGTTTGCATGAAGAGTCAGGCTGGAGTGCTTCAGTGAAGTTTATTAGTGACTACAGCTCATAACAGACCCGATTTGGCTGGGCTGCGGCTGCTACTTTAGCCAGCAGCGCGGTTGCCAGCCAATCAGAGTGCAGGGTTTTCCACTTTTTTAAACCAATCATTTCTGACATTTTACAAGAACAGTTCAAACTAAACCAATGACATTCAAACCTGCATACATAACACCCTCCCCACTAGGTTCAGTCCATACTCAAACCCCAACCTATCTAATGTATTCTTTTAAATAGGTGCTCTTACATGTCGTTGAGACCTTGTGGTTCAGAAGTTTTAATGTTCTCACCCAGTGAGAGAGGAAATGTGTCTGTTGACATTTCCTAGGGCTTCCATGAAAAGACCCTGTTTGATTGTTACAATCTGGTCTCTCCTCCCAACCCATCTCCCAATGTCAGCACCCAAGTCAGGTAGTGATGTGCAATCTTCCACTTGTAAGGATGGATTTTGGCATTGTGACAGGTTTTGGGTGGTTCCTGTCGTAATGGCTCGTTACACATGGGGTTGATTCTTGCTTGCTGATTATCCTCATGCTCCTCCCTTTCCCCTAGAAAAGGCATTAGGTATGGGAACTAGAGAGGACAATTGCGATGTTCCTGAAGTAATCTGGATCTAAGCTGATCAATGTGCCTGCTCCAGAGGACTCCATCCTCTGTTTGCACCCTGTAAGAACGAGGGCCTGTGATTTGAGTTATTTCAGCAGGAATCCATGAAGGTTCACCCATAAGGTTCTTAGCATAAACAGAATCACCCACACTGAACGTGAACTTTGCTAGTGGAATCTAGTGGTGCGTTGGGTGCATAAGTGGGATGAAGGCGTCAAGGGAGACTAAGTTTCCTACCCATCAACAACTCTGCTGGGGATAAGTTAGTTGATGAGTTAGGAGTGATGTGCTGAACACTAAGAAGTTTTTCAACTTTCTCAGTGATGTCCCCAGGACCCAATTGCTGAAGCTTTTCCTTGGTAAAACGTACCATGCGCTCAGCCCGGCTGTTAGCCAAAAGGGTGCCCAGGGGCAGTCAGGGCATGTCTGATACCCTGTTGTGCTAAATAGGATTCAAAAGGTTGGATGTAAATTGAGGGCCATTGTCAGAGACAAGAACATCAGGTAACCCGTGGGTTACAAAAGCTTTTAAGCTGCTTGATGACAGCATCAGTTGTGGTGGATGCCATAGGATGACCTCTAGCCATTTGGAATATGCATCTACTATAATAAGGAAGGTGTGCCCTCTGGTAGGGCCAGCGAAATCAATGTGAATCCTGGACCACGGGCCCCTAGGACATTCCCATTCCTGTGTGGGGGCAAGAGGTGGGGCAGGCCTGACTACCTGACAGTTGGGACAAGATGCAACCCAGTTTTCAACCATTTTGTCAATACCTGGCCACCATACATAACTCCTGGCCAATCCCTTCATCCTTACAATACCTGGATGACCCTCATGTAACATTTCCAAAACCTCTTTTTGCAGTTTTGCAGGAATAACCACCCTGTTACCCCACAAAATACATCCTCTTAATACAGATAATTCAGTTTGCCTGGACTTAAAAGGTTGGGCAAGGTGAGGTAGATCTTGAAAAGGCCAACCTTTCTTAATCCAGCCTATAACAGGAGCCAATAAAGTGTCTTTGGCAGTCTCTCTGGCAATTTCAGCAGCATGTACTGGAAGCTTGGCAACAGTTTCTAGGAAAAAGTGTGTGTTTCAGGTTCAAAGTCCTCCTTGTGGCAAGGAAGTGGGCAACGACTCAAGCATCAGCATGTCCAATGTCCTTGCCAGGCTTGTGGATAAGCTTGTATGAATAAGCAGCAAGAAATTCAGTCCACCTCAGCATTCTTGGTGACAGGATAGTGGGTGTAGGTTTGTCTCCTGCCACAATGCCTAACAAAGGTTTGTGATCTGTAACAATGGTAAATGTTCTCCCATATAGATACTCATGGAATTTCTTGACAGCTGCAACAATTGCCAATGCTTCCTTGTCCAATTGGCTGTAATTCCTCTGCTTTGGTCAAAGTGAGAGTAAAATGCAATAGGGGCTTCCCTCCTGCTGGGAAGCCTGTGGCTCAAACCCCCCACTCCAAAGGGGATGCATCACAAGTCAGTACAACAGGCAAATTCTCAGAGAACTGTATCAGTACAGCATCAGACGTGATTAGTCTTTTAATATTGTTAAATGCTGATTGTTCCTTCCTGCCCCAGACCCAAACAGATTTTTGTCCAGTAGTCTGTGTAATGGTTCTGCAATGGTTGCCTTCTGAGGTAGGAACATGTGATAAAAGTTAATAAGTCCAAGGAAGGCTTGCAAATCTGTTTTGCATTTTGGTCTAGGGCTTCTTTGATTGCTTGAACCTTGGCATCTGTAGGGTGGATGCCATGCTTGTCAATCATGTAGCCCAGGAACTCAACCTTGTCAGTTCTAAGAGTGCATTTTTCTTCCTTGACTTTTAACCCGCTTTCCTGAATCTGGTAAGGACTTCTCTGAGTCTCTCTTGTAACTGAGTGTCATTTTCAGCAGAGATTAACACATCATCAAAGTAAGGCACTACCCTGGCAGTCCTTGGAGCATCCTTTCCATAAGGCTTTGGAAGATGCCTGGTGCCACGCTTACTCCAAACTGTAACCTTTTACATTTGAAGGCACCTCTATGAGTCACAATGGTTTGGGCCTCTGCAGTGGCATCATCAACTGTTAGTTGTTGATATGCCTGGGCCAGATCCAATTTGGCAAAGACTGTACCCCTGCCAAGTGAATGTAATAAATGATGCACCACTGGAACTGGATATGCGCTCTGTTGAAGCGCATGGTTCAATGTCCCCTTATAGTCTCCACAGATTCTTACTGACCCATCAGTCTTGACTGGTGTGACTATGGGTGTCTCCCATCTGGAGTGGTCAGTGGGCTCTAAAACTCCTTGAGCTATTAGTTTATCTAATTGTGCATCAATTTTTTCCTTTAAGGCAAATGGGACCCTTCTGGGCTTTAAATGAATTGGGGGCACCTTGGGATCTAGGTTGAAAGTGATAGGGTCCCCATATACTTGCCCAATCCTTCGCTGAAGAACTCTGGAAACTCAGACTTCAAGGCCTCCTCCCATTCAGTGTTGCTCACGTGATTGATGCCAGTCACCTCGATGCCTAATGGATTGAACCACTCAAGTCCCAGCAAGCTTGGGCGATCCTTGTCCACGATGGTCAGGGGCAAATGTTTGGTGTGGCCTTTGAACTTCACGTTGAATTCTCTTGTTCCAACTACTGGAATCTTGTTCCCTTGGTAGTCTTTAAGAGTCAGTGCTTGCTTCTGGAAATGCTTCTTCTGAATGTTGGGAAATAGCCTGTGAATAGTGTCCCATGACACCATAGATAAATAGGAGCCTGAGTCCACTTTCCATTTGGCAAGGCTTCCTTCAATTAGTACCTTCACATGTACTTTTCTGCTTCTTAAGGGTGAAGAATGACCAATGGTGACTGTTTGATGAGTATCATTCTTCCCATTTGCTTCTGTGTTGCGCCCCATTTTCTCACTGAAGTTGTTAGGCTTGAATTCTTTGTCAGGAACTTTCTTCTGTGGGGTGGAGTTCTGAATGATTTGCAGACTCTTGCTAGGTGACCTCTTTTTTCACAACGGAGGCAGATGGTATCAAGAAACTTGCATTCAGTGCGGGGTGGCTTCCCCACAACCTCTGCAGTAAAATCTTGCCTCTTTCTTCCCAGGTCTTTCTTTTTCCTCTCCATTCTGAGTCTATAAATTCCTTCCTCCACCTCACTACAGTCTGACTCAGAATCTATTTGCTGCAATGAGTTGTTGTGGACTTTTCCACATCAGGATGGCTTGAGGCCTTGTTAATTTTCTTCATGGCTGCTGCTGAGGACTTGGTGGCTTCTGCTGAGGAGGCCTCTTCTATGGCTTCCTTCAACGTGATCTTAGGTTTTAATAATAATTTGCTCTGAAGCACCTTGTCTTTGAGGCCTAGAACAAATCGATCGCGCATGGCCTCTTCCAAGTTTTAAACTCGCATGCACCCCCAATGTCTCTTAAACTTGCCATGAAGTCGTTAATGTTTTCGCTTTCCCCTTGATCCCAACGGTAAAACTCGTGTCTCTTAATGAGGCACGATACTTGTGGGGGCATAATGGGCTCTTAAAAGCTTTTCTAAGTCGGGCCAGTCCATTACCTTCACGTCTGCAGCTCCCGCCAACGGCTTCGCCATCTTGAAAACTGCCGGACCGCAGTGCGTAAGAAAGACTGCCCTCTTCCGCTTCTCGGAAATGTCGGCGAGATCGTTTCCCTCCAAATACATTTGGAAACGATCTGCATACGAGTCCCAGTCTTCTGCTGTCAGATCGAACGGGGCTGGGGGGGTGTTCAGCGCAGCCATCTCTCAGCTTGTTTTCCACGTCATCTTCTCTTCAGGAAGGATCCCACCTTCGCGCCAGTGTTAAGTTTGCATGAAGAGTCAGACGCGGAGTGCTTCAATGAAGAGTTTATTAGTGACTACAGCTCATAACAGACCCGATTTGGCTGGGCTGCGGCTGCTACTTATAGCCAGCAGCGCGGTTGCCAGCCAATCAGAGTGCAGGATTTTCCCGCACTTTTTAAACCAATCATTTCTGACATTTTACAAGAACAGTTCAAACTAAACCAATGACATTCAAACCTGCATACATAATAGTTCCCACCCACCCCACCCCCTCCACACCAAAAAAAATCTGAGTGGTTGTCAGAATCCTGAGGAACCAGAGGAGAATGCAAGAAATTGGCTAATTTGTCTTCTGGTAAATACTTTTTTTGTGACTGGCAATGGTTACCATGGCAACCATTTTGTGAGTACAGGTCATCCTCAATCTACAATCATGTTCAGCAACTGTTCAAAGTTATGATGGTGCTAAATAAATAATGGCTATCACTGGTCCTCAGAACTTCCCCAGCATCCCCAGAATCATCCCTGTGGTCATATGATTGATATCTGGTTCACACTGAAAACTGGTTGCAGAACCCTGTAATCATATGATCGCTATATGAAACGTTCCCTGACTTTCCCAGAAAGTCAATGAGAAGCTGTTAGGGAAGGTTGCCAGTTAGTGGAGGGAAATGTCCCATATCTGTACACATTCCCCTACTCTCACCATACCTCTCCTGCACCTCTGCACATCCTCCTCAACTTGCACTACACCTTTGCTCAACCTGTCTGAGGCACACATATCTTCACATCCCCTTACACCCTTATCGAACCTCCCTCACACCCTCTCCCACCCGAAGACACCCCTGCATCCCGCAACCTTTTCCTATTCAGCAGCAGCCATTTTCCTGCCTGCCAGCCTGGGACTTGCAACTTCCTGCTGGCTTCCCCACTGACTTTGACTGTGGGAAGCCAGCAGGAAGACGCCTCGCCTATCCACTGTGGGATTTAGTTAACAATGGTAATCAGGACTGCCAGGATTGCTGTTGCTAAGTAACATGGTCACACTTTACAATCCATAGCTTAGCAATGAAAATTCTGGTTCCAATTGCTATCATAAGTCAAGGACTATCTGGAGGCAAGGCCTCTGTCTCATCAGTCCTGAAGAATGACCTAACTCTCACTGGATCACTTTGAATTACTGCACTCTCTTTTTCTCTGTCAAAGTTAAATATCTAACATTACCTTGAGGATAAAAAGGTAAAAAAACCCTAAGCAAATGAAAAAAAGATAATTATCTCTCTTCTTTTCCTTTTTTGCCATTCTAAATCAAGAACATTTACAATAGCATATGAAGGTAGTCCTCAACATACGATGGCAATGAAGCCTACCCATTATGATTATATGTTGTGACAAACATATTTTTTGTTCTGAGACCTTTTTGCCCCAGTAGTTAAGTTAATCACCATAAATGTTAAGCAAATCCATGGTTGTGAAGCAAATTAATGATTTGCGATGGGCATGGTTTTGCTGAAAATTGGAAGTGCTATTTTTCTCCAAAAGCATCATAAAATGTGATCACATGTTCATTGGATACTGCAAACATCCTCAAATACAGCCATGTTGCAGTGACTGCAGAGGAACCCCAACTGTCAGAATTTCAAATCCAGTCGCTAAGTGATTGGTCATAAATCAAGGACTTCCTGTAAAATACCCCACTTGCAATATAATATTTCTTGTTAATAATATCAAAGTGTGTTTTCTCAGATAATGTACTTCTAGTGACATAAACTTGGTTTCAGATGTAACAATTGGCACACAATTACTTTCTTCCTTCCAGGATGAGATTGTATAGGTTACGTTACACTTGTGACTCTGAGACACAGTTATGATTGTACTCTGTGTTCAGGGCAAAGATTGGATCTACAATATTCCCTTGATAGCTCCTTATTAAATGTAAATTTCAAAATGGAATAAAACTAATTCAATTCTACCATAACAAGAATCAAAAATCTGCTAATTGGTCCTAGTAATATATTACATTTGAAAAGCTTGTACAAATCTGATTTTCTATAGATTTATGAAGGTAAACTGAGCACACAAAAGCAAGCGGATTTAAGAATATCATTAAATGAAAAGCTTAAAACAAATGCAGGCCTTGTGTATGCCAAGGGTTTCATCAACATTTATTGCACCTTGCTTATATAAATGCTAATATGAAAAAAAATATATTGTTTCACATAGATATGGAATTTATTACTAGCAGCTCTACTATTTTTTGGCTAAATATACACTAGAGGGTGCTCCTGCAGTATCCTTTATATTACGTCTTTTAACATAACATCCAGACCATTTGCTTCCATTCTGATTTTTGTTCCTTATTCCCAAAAACATCAAAAGTTTCAGGAAATGGCATCTTATCTCTATCTCTTAAATCAGGACATTAATTTATTTTGATTTTTTTTAAAGAAACTAAAGTTTAGTTTTAAAGAAAGTTAAAGTTTAGTCTGGGATGCATCAGAATCGGGTGAGATTCAAGGTATTAGTGACAACATATAAAGTCCTACATGGTTTGGGTCCAGGGTACTTGCAGGAACGTCTCCTGCCGGCATCACATTTCGATCGCCCTGTATGCTCCCACAGGCAGGGCCTCCTTGGGGTACCGTCGGCCAGACATTGTCGGCTGGCAGTGCCCAGGGGTAGGGCCTTCTCTGTGGGAGCACCCACCCTGTGGAAACAGCTCCCCTTGGGTCTTCGTCTGGCCCCTGATCTCCGCTCCTTCCGCCGTGACCTGAAGACCTGGCTATTTCAGCAGGCCGGCCTGGACTGAACCAAGGGGGGGGGGTTCTTTTTTAAAGTAATTTTAATTAGTTTTAGTGTATTATTGGGCTTGTACTGTTTAATTATTTTTTAAGTAAATTATTGTATTGTGCTTTATTTTGTGAGCCGCCCTGAGTCCTTAGGGAGAGTGGGTGGCATACAAGTCTAATAAATTATTATTATTATTATTATTATTATTATTATTATTAAAAATGGTACCTTGGGGTACCTTTGTAAGAGAATAAACACAGGAAGATTCTGAAGAAGCTAAGTTAACCAGGAGTTTTTGCTTCCCATCTATTTATTGGGAGGTCTTTAAAAGCAAATATGCTGAAATTCCTATAAGGCCAGCCAGAAGGCCTTCCTTCCTTTCAACTTCCTGCTATGGAACTTATTTCAGGGAAGTCTCTGAAGACTGAATGCTTTGAGAAAAAAAGGCACGCATCATTTAATTTATTATGTGATAGATTCATGATGCTGTTATGACCAGTTATTTATTAACTAGGAAAATATGCATATTGAATATATATTGAAACATTAGTTCCACTCTTATTAACCAATAAACATGTTAGCTTGGTTGCATTCTTTTTAATCCTTTGTTTACAAGAGTGCAGCAAATTTTAGACTAACTAATAAACGAGTTAATCCAGCACAAGTTACAGTACCACTTTCCAAGTGTCAATTACTCTATTTTTCTGGGCAACGCACATATTATTTCTTCTGTGCAAAAAAAAAAAAAATAAGAGACATCGGTCCTGGGAAGTTAACAGTACCTGAGTTGTCCCCATAATGAGCTTTGTTTGCGTTGCAGGTATTCACAAGAGGCAGCAGTGGGAAAATTTGTGCTGGTTACATTCGCCCTTCAGAGGCTGTGAAACCCTATGATGAGGAATGAACAGAAATGGGGAAAAAATAATAGCAAAATGTTAGAAGCCCCCACACCCACACCCTGCTGCAAAAAAAAAGTGTAAAATGCATGTGAAATTAATATTTAAAAACAAACTTAAAATATTTCTTTAAAAAAAACATGGCCTTGCACCATGTTTATTGCAACCAAGGACATCCCTGGACCAGCAAGCGAGTGGAGAGTTACAAATGGTGTGCTCAACAAAATGTATTTATTTTGTTTGTTTATATATTTATTTAAAAGATGCATGCTGCCCTTTAAAAGCAGGATCTCCTGAGATGGCTTGCAATCCATTAAAATCACCAAAGAAAAATTGAGAGAGATACCTAAAGGTTAGATTGTAGGTAGTAGCAAGACAATAAAAGCAGCAACTAGATTAGCTTAAAAGTAAAGAGTATATCTTTTTAAAATTAGCATATTGACTGAATAAAATGTCTGAGAGTATAGCATTGTTGTTGCTGGAGGCTAAAAAACAGTAATGTCAGAAATTGGGCATCCCTCTCTCTGGAGAGAGCATTCACAGATGCTCATTTAAAAGTTTGAAAATGGATGGACAATACACTACCTATTGATATTCCATGCACGTGGATGCCTATTTAGTACCTGCAGACTCCCATTTTCATTTCTATATTTAAAAATTAATTAAAATAATATAACAGGAAAGTAGCAGGTTTTTACAGGCCACCACAGAATATTTAAATGAAGGGTGGAAGCTGAAGGACTAGGGAACACATGAAAGGGAGAAAGTCACTGCTTTTCTTCCAATTAGAATGCATTTTGTGATTGTCTTTGCCTGCTGTGGCAGCCACAGATAGTACAAAGTCTGTCATAGTTCACAGTATGTCTAAAAGTACTATACTTCCACCCGTTGCCCAAGTTGTTTGCTTATTCCTGCAACATTGCTTGCTTATTTCCCAGATAAGGGAGAAAAGAATTCAGGAATATTTCAGGAATAATGTGCAACCCATGTACAACATATGTACGTATGTTCTAAAACAGGTTGTCCTAGTTAATCTCTCTACAAAAGTATTGGATAACACTTCCTGGCATTGCCAGCTAACCAAGTCTTTTGAATAATATCCCTGTTTTGTCTGGAAATTTGGGGGATTGTAAATCAATATATCGTGGGACCTCTTAATATAAGTATTTACCAACCACAACAGGGACTGGCAACTCAGTTGCTAAGCAGCATGCATGTTATATGATTATGCCAACTTACAATGTCAGTTCCATTTCCCGTCGACTTCCCCATTGACTTTTCTTGTCGAAAGCCACCTGTGGAGCTTGCAAATGGCAATCATGTGATCATAGGGAAGTCTGACTGTTGTCATTCAGAGTTGGTTGCCAAAATTGCAGTCACATGACTATGGGGATGCTGCTTTTGGGACTCACATAAGTCTCGCTTTTCAGTGCTTATTGTAAATTCAGCAGTTGCTGACTGAGTAGTCAGGAATTAAGGACTACCTATATATACCAAAGTCCCAGGGTTGTTCTAAAATGGTTTCCTCTATCGCTCATATTTCCCTACTCCCTCTAGCCACAGCCTCTGCTTTTTCATCAGCGAGGAGAGATAAAAAGGATCAGGCCCAAGACATCATCCTTAATGGGGAATCAATCCATTTCTTCTCTTCAAAGAAAAGAACTGAGAAAATAAACGAGAGACATGAAAAAGTTGGTATATTGCCATTTAACTCCACAAACTCTACTTCCTCATGTCTGGTCAAACAGAATGCATAGCTTTCCATGCTGGACCTGTCAATCAAATGAGATCAGATTCACTTTCCATGTTCCAAGAACATCAATTCTCCTTAAGCAAATAACTTGCCTTACCAAACTATTAAAAAGAGAGAGAGAAAGAGAGAGATGGCTGAGAGATGGCTATCCTTTTGCTTTGCATAGTTTATAACAGCTATGTTAGTATTGTCTCCACGTAGAGCAATTAGATCAACACAAAACCCTTTTATTATGGAAAAGGCAACATTTAAAATATGTGTTATGAGCTGTATGTTTATGTGTCTAACAAGATCTTTTCCTCTGGGAAGGCAATGTATTCTCAGCTACACAAATGGCTCACATATTTATGCGTAGCTTTCAAGTGGCATCTGACTGAAGACGGAAGACACTGTAATTTCTCACACATCAAAATACCAGTTATTCTAATATAATGCTAATAGTATAGCCATTCCTTGCACATAAATATCAGCTTTTTACAAGTGCAGAAGAAACAACTTGTTCCTATTGTTATAGGATCATGCTTGCTTATGGGGTAAAAAAACCCATCTAAACACATATGTAATGTTTTTCCTCAAAGGAAATAAATACATACAATAAGCTGTGACCTAGTACCACTCTATATTTTTTTAAAAGCAGGATATTAATTTTGAAAATGAATTAATGGATCATTTATAATACACAAATAATTCATGGATAAGTCATTGTGCACATCTTCTGTTTGTAATTATAGATTTTAAATTTAATTTTTAACATTTAAAACTGAATGTAATGGCTTCACTGCTTAACTTTCACTGGCATAATCTGCATATACACACAAACACACAAGAATTATCAGGTTCGTTAATACTGACAGATTTGTTACAGTAACAGCGACATTGTTAACAAGCCATGATTAAACAAGCCATAGCTTAAGATTTAATATTTTAATACTCAGCCAACAAGTATGAACCCAGCCCTAATACTTTAATCTATCTTCCATTATTTTAGTTGAACTGTACAGATAGTCCTTAGCTTCCAACCATTCATTTAGTGACCAAAGTTACAAGTGACTTATTACTGCTCCTTGCACTTACAACCAGAATAAAATCTACACAGTCATGTGATCAAAATTTGAGCACTTGGCAACCAGCATGTACTTATGATGGCGGCAACATCTCAAAGTTATGTCATCATCATTTGCTTAACAACCATGTGATTCACTTAACAACCATGGAAAAATATCAGGTGCAACTCACTTAACAACTGCCTTGCTTAAATAAATTTTCTCTAACCAAAAAAAAAGATCAGAAATCTTAGAAAACTGTATAAAGAATGACTGAAATGGTTTTCTATATACTCCTGGTATGTGAAGATCAGTCAGTTACTAATAATTCAGCAAATATAACCCCTGAACAGAGTAAGAACAGAATTAAGCAAAACATAGCACGATTATTGATAGATTACATTTTTGGGAGGCTATAAATCTAAACATTAGATTGACAAATCGCATGCAACATTTCATAAACTGAATTAGCTAACAGTAGCATCATTTTAATTTAACTACTTTGAGAATTATGCTGCAGGGTTATAGCTATCAATATTTATGAATTAATTGACCCAGCCAAAGTGCATATAGTATTGAGCAACTGTGTAATAGTGACCTTGTCGTGGTAATGCAGCTGTAGCAAATAATATGGTATAAAGTGAGAACATAGCCATGTTTTTAACAAACATATCAACAGTTTCTCTCAAAACATTTAATTTGACTCAGTGATCAATATACCAAATCTCTCTCTCTCTCTTTCTCTCCCCCTCCCTCCCTCCTTCCCTCCCTAAAAATATGCCTAATAAGACAATGCTCAATATTTTTCTAGCCTAAATTTCAACAATATATGAAATGTGATGCCCTCCCCGTGATGTCCCGTTGCCTGGAAGCGGTACGGATTTGGATGGGGAGGAACAGGCTCCAGCTCAACCCTGCCAAGACTGAGTGGCTGTGCGTACCGGCATCTCGAGTGATCAAGAGTGTTCCATCGTTGGTTTTGGGGGGAGAGGTGTTGCCCCCCGTAGACAGGGCTCACAACTTGGGTGTCCTCCTGGACTCACGGCTCAGTTTGGAGGAGCAGGTGGGAGCCGTGGCCAGGGGGGCATTCGCCCAGGTCCGCCTGGTGCGCCAGTTGCGTCCCTACCTGGACCGAGATGCGCTACGCATGGTCACTCATGCATTTGTTACGTCCTGGATCGACTACTGCAATGCACTCTATATGGGGCTTCCCTTGAGGACCACGCGGAGGCTTCAGCTGGTGCAGAATGCGGCCGCGCGGGTTGTGATGGGGATGTCTTGATATTCCCATATTACACCCCTCCTGCGCGAGCTGCATTGGTTGCCGGCTGCCCTCCGTGTGAGATTCAAGGTGTTGGTGCTTACCTACAAAGCTCTCCATGGCTTGGGTCCGGGGTACTTGCGGGAACGTCTCCTGCCAGCATCAAATACCAATCGCCCGGTGCGTGCCCACAGACAGGGCCTCCTTGGGGTACCATCGGCAAGACAATATCGACTGGCGGTCCCTAGGGGGAGGGCCTTCTCTGTGGGGGTGCCCACTTTGTGGAACCAGCTTCCCCTGGAGCTACGACTGGCCCCCAACCTTCGCATCCAAGGTCACTACACCAAAATCGCATTGCTCTCATCTGATTAAGAGTGGAAAGGCTAAGGGAATTCCAAAAAGACGTCTGTTTTTACTTTCTCGATAATGCAAGGGCTTTTGACTGTAGTGGTCACAATGAATTATTGATAGCTCTTTTTTTAGAAAAAAAAATGGGTACGCCAAACCATCTGAACCAAGAATAGAATTATATCAATAACAATTTCTTGCAGATGTACATTAGTTGGCTTGTTTCTTGCAAGTGAACTGGTGCTTATATTTGATATTTCAATATTGGCATTTTTAATGCTTGTGCCAGCTGCTTGTTTGGAACTAGCAGGCAACCTTGTTCTGTTTCTTTTGTGCTCTTCTAGATGCTCAGCTGTTTTTTGCGCCAACACTTAAACTTCTTTATTAGCAGGTTTTCTTCCTTTCTGAGGCAGAGGAGAGGGACTGGTTTCTAAGGAAAACAATTCAACAGCTGTGTTGGCTCTACAGACTGAGCTACTTTGGCCAAGGCTTTGCCTTCTTTGCCCTGGGTGGACCTGGGCAACATTTCCAATTATGCTTTTGTGAAAAGTGTATTTCCTATAATAAATCAATATTGATGTGCTAAAATGAATGAATGAATGAATGAATGAATGAATGAATGAATAAGAATTTCTTGCAGGTGTAGTACATCTGGTGTGACTTAAGAGAGTTGGATTTATCAGGGGAAAGCTGGATTCAAATGCTTGCTTGGGTGTAATACTCTTTAAAACTTTCTCTCTAGAAAACTTTCTGCCTTATAGGCGTTCTTTACATTTCACTTTCTGATCAGCATTGCTCTGTTTGTTTTTTTCCTTAACCTCAGCTTCTTCTTAGGTAATGATACCCATTCAATTTCTTAGTAATCCTGTTGTGGGTTTATGTGAAACGGTTTCACACTTGGCTACTTTTATCAGATTAATGTGTCTTTAGAACAGCTGTATCACACTGTTGGCTTGCTCTATCTATCTATCTATCTATCTATCTATCTATCTATCTATCTATCTATCTATCTATCTATCATTCCTTCTATACATCAAACCAGTAAATCTGAACTTCAAATCCACAAAATACTGCCTTTATATCTTAAATCAGAGTCTATTACAATAACTGCAGTTCCTCAAGAACTCAGAGGTTGTCTTATTTCTGCAAAACATGTTCCAATAACAGGATAAAATCAGGTGTTTGGTCCTAGAAACAGAAAAGTTGAATGGTATTTATTTTCTTTCCTCTCCTGTCATTGCTCAGTCCCTGTGAGCCACTATAATGACACAGGAAATCATTAGTCCAGATTATTGGAAATGTTAGGTTGTCTCTTTGTCTTAGCATTAAAGAGCTGACTTTGATCTCAATGGTGATGCTGTAATCTTATCAATTGAGGCTAATATAAGTAACTTATGTTTTCTTGAACAAGAAACTGTTGTTTTCTCCTAAGTATAAGACTATATTCTAGTTTTATGTCAGTGAAGTTGTTGCTGACTAATCATCATCATCACCACCATCATCATCACCAATTAAATTTATATGCTGCCTAACTATTAGCAACTCTAGGCAGTTTACAAATTCTTTAAACATTTAAAAACAAATGACAATACAAGAAACTCAAAAGAAATAAATCTATTGGATTTCATAGATACATGTTGTACAAAGTCCCAAACAGGAAAAAAAATCTTAGAAGGACATATCAGACAAACTTTGATTAAAGTATAGAATGCCACAAATGGAATAATACAGGTGATACTCAAAAAATTAGAATATCGTGCAAAAGTTCATTTATTTCAGTAATGCAACTTAAAAGGTGAAACTAATATATGAGATAGACTCATTACATGCAAAGCAAGATAGTTCAAGCCGTGATTTGCCATAATTGTGATGATTATGGCTTACAGCTCATGAAAACCCCAAATCCACAATCTCAGAAAATTAGAATATTGTGAAAAGGTGCAATATTCTAGGCTCAAAGTGTCCCACTCTAATCAGCTAATTAAGCCATAACACCTGCAAAGGGTTCCTGAGCCTTTAAATGGTCTCTCAGTCTGGTTCAGTAGGAATCACAATCATGGGAAAGACTGCTGACCTGACAGTTGTGCAGAAAACCATCATTGACACCCTCCATAAGGAGGAAAGCCTCAAAAGGTAATTGCAAAAGAAGTTGGATGTTCCCAAAGTGCTGTATCAAAGCACATTAATAGAAAGTTATGTGGAAGGGGAAAGTGTGGAAGAAAAAGGTGCACAAGCAGCAGGGATGACCGCAGCCTGGAGAGGATTGTCAGGGAAAGGCCATTCAAAAGTGTTGGGGACTTTCACAAGGAGTGGACTGAGGCTGGAGTCAGTGCATCAAGAACCACCACACACAGACGGATCCTGGACATGGGCTACAAATGTCATCAGAAGCGTCTTAGCTGGGCTAAAGAAAAACAGACCTGGTCTGTTTCTCAGTGGTCCAAAGTCCTCTTTTCTGATGAGAGCAACTTTTGCATCTCATTTGGAAACCAAGGACCCAGAGTCTGGAGGAAGAATGGAGAGGCACACACTGCAAGATGCTTGAAGTCCAGTGTGAAGTTTCCACAGTCTGTGTTGATTTGGGAGCCATGTCATCTGCTGGTGTTGGTCCACTGTGCTTCATTAAGTCCAGGGTCAATGCAGCCATCTACCAGGAGATTTTGGAGCACTTCATGCTTCCTTCCGCAGACGAGCTTTATGGGGATGCTGACTTCATTTTCCAGCAGGACTTGGCACCTGCCCACACTGCCAAAAGCACCAAAACCTGGTTCAATGACCGTGGGATTACTGTGCTTGATTGGCCAGCAAACTCGCCTGACCTGAACCCCATAGAGAATCTATGGGGCATTGCCAAGAGAAAGATGAGAGACATGAGACCGAACAATGCAGAAGAGCTGAAGGCCGCTATTGAAGCATCCTGGTCTTCCGTAACACCTCAGCAGTGCACAGGCTGATAGCTTCCATGCCACACCGCATTGAGGCAGTAATTGCTGCAAAAGGGGCCCAAACCAAGTACTGAGTACATATGCATGCTTATACTTTTCAGAGGTCCAATATTGTTCTATGTACAATCGTTGTTTTATTGATTCCATGTCATAGACTAATTTTCTGAAATTGTGGATTAGGGGTTTTCATGAGCTGTAAGCCATAATCATCACAATTATGGCAAATCATGGCTTGAACTATCTTGCTTTGCATGTAATGAAGAATGAAGGCTATTGCTGAGCATATTGAGTTGTGCTCCAAAGATTGTAAGCCGCCCTGAGTCTCTGGAGAAGGGCGGCATATAAATGTGAATAAAAAATAATAATAATGAGTCTATCTCATATATTAGTTTCACCTTTTAAGTTGCATTACTGAAATAAATGAACTTTTGCACGATATTCTAATTTTTCAAGTTTCACTTGTAAGTCCAGCAATTTCCCCCTTAGCTTCTCCTTCAATTATTTTTCATGCTGGAGATAATTACAGCAAAAAATGTAATTATATACAATATGCAGATATTATGAGTAATGTTTTCCAATTTGTGAGTAAATTACAAACACCACTACTACTTAGTAAAAGCTATATGATATATGTACAACGATAAAATCAGATCTCAAAAAGGAAGGAGGGACTGACAGTGAGAACAATCAACCAATGGAACACCTTGCCCTCGGAAGTTGTGGGAGCTCCATCACTTGAGACTTTCAAGAAGAGATTAGACTGCTATTTGTCAGAAATGGTGTAGGGTCTCCCGCTTGGGCAGGGGGTTGGACTAGATGACCTACAAGGTCCCTTCCAACTCTGATTATCTGTTATCTGTTATCTGTTACTAAGGGAAAAAAAGAATCTATAACTCTCATACAAAATCAACAGCACTTATTAAGATGTATATTAGGACTTCTAAACTCAGATTCAGAGACAGGACAAAAAAAGCTATATGACAAAATGGATGTAGAATTTCTAAAAAGGGATTACTATACAATAGTGGGAAGAATTATAGGCTAAATGTATACACTTTACATCAATTTATAACTTAAGAGGAAAAGTGGTTTCATAGATGATGCATAACTCCATCAATAAAACCTAAGATAGACAAATCATTCAATAATAAATGTTGAAAATGCCATTTTACAGAAGGAACATTTTATCACATATGATGGACATGTAAAAACTTGAAAGTATTGATATGATATACAAAGTATAATTTTGGAATTTAAATTTGAAATGAAACAGAACTGTTCTTATAATTTCAGAAAGCTAACAAGAAATATAATAATTTAATGAGTTATTTGCTTATATCAGCAGGAATAAACTTTGTTCAATATTGGATAAAAAACACAATCCTGACAATATCTGACTGGGAACTTAAACTTGGAGGAACTTCTGGGGAATATGGCAGACTGAAGATGACTCCACAAAAGGCAGTCACCGTTTCCAGCCACAAATATCAGCTCCTTCAACCCACTCTGAATGAAGAGGACACAAGATTGCCCAAGCAGTTTTCCTTACAGCTGCCCCTTGTGAGCAGACCTGAAGACAACAGTCTTCAAAGAATGACACTTGAGGAAATTCACCACAATTGCTTCAGCCTCCAACAGGCCTTTTTCAAAGACACTAAATTCACACTTCACTCCCTAACTGCGTTTCGAAATTGCCTATTAACTGCTTCCAAGAAGTTAAACACCTTCAAAGTGACAAAACTGTAAACATCTGCTAAGTGCCTTCAATTCTTAACATCAGAAACTGAAGGTGTATCTTTATAATTCTTAAGGATTTAAAATAAACAGTAAAAAACACCACATGGTTTTGGCTAAAAAAAGTTTTAAATGGGATAGGGGCTCAGAGAAGTTGGACTATTGGATTTTGAAAGTTAAGACTTTGAAATGTTGCTTTTGATATTGGAGACCTAACAAGACAAATAACTTGTAATTATGTTCAGAGAAGTCTTTCAGCAACTGGGCTGGATCAATTATGTCAGCTATGTTGTGTCTTCTTGGGAACAGTCTGTTCCCAGAAGTTAAAGAAAAATATGCAACAAAATCAACATGAATGAGAATGTCAATTTGTCATCAGCTATTAAAAAAATGGATAAGACTTTAAAAATTAAGAAGGAAATTTAAAAAAAACCTGACAATCCCAGAGAGCAGTTGGAACAATTTGTTTTTGATGGATTTACAAAAGAAGCTGTTTAAAACATTAAAGACAAGAATCAATAACCATAGGAATGGATTAAGAACAAGATTGTTTTGTGTAAAAAGAAGGACCACAAGTCAGTTTTTTTCACCAGGGTTAAAATGGGACATGTTGCTTTTTAGCTGGTTCTTTTTGGGATTTCTGATCTGGATAGGAAAAATTGTATTGGATTTGCTTACATTTAATAAAGGTGTTAAATGTATCCTAACTGAACAGCCTTTAAAACTGGCTCTATTTTTTTTGTTAACATAAAGGGGTTTTGTGAATATACTCTTTTTAAAATTCTCCCTCTTTGTTATGTTTAATTTTAGTCTCTTGTTTTATTGTAGAATTTTGGAATTACTTGATATTTGCCAAATGTGGTTTTCTTCCTTGTTAAGAGTTGAGATATATCAGGTTAGTCTGAATTGGATATGTTGCTATTTGGGGTGATTCTTTTTGAAATTGCTGTCATTTAGAATAAAAAAAATATGTATTTGGTTTGTTTACAATTAATATGGTATTTAAACCTTTTCCCTACAGTTATTCTAGAAGCTAGAGATATTTATGAGCTTATTTTAAAAAAAAAGAAAAGGAGAAATCATGTTAAATCTTTATCATGTTAAATTTTAGGTTTTTTGTTTATACCAGAATAAACTTTATGCCTTTTAAATGTGCTTTTGTTTATAGCTAAGAATTGTGATGTGGAATGTTGAGTTTTATAGATGTTAATTAATTAATGTTATTATTTTAGAGACTGGATTTTTTTTGCTGATACCTAGATTGAAGAAAAAGTTACTTATTGGATTTACCTGTAGTTAAAAGATAAGTTATGGAATCACTTGGAAAACCTACTGTCAAAAAATATAATTAGATATCATTAGCACTCTGATAATATCAAACCCCAAATTGGCAGATGACCTCCCCTAGCAGTTACATGTAGATACTGAAAAGTAGGAGATAGAGAATAGAAACCTACAGCATCCCACAAAATTTGGACCTAGAAAATGATCTTTCCCTGCCAACCAACACCAACTGCAACCAGATCTGGAGAAAGAAGGAGAACCATTTTAATATGATGTACCCAATCCCCAACCCAATGAGCCAGTACAGAAACCTATCAAATTCTGTACCTGTCAACAGTAGCGTCCCCCAAGGCAGTGTTCTAGGACCAACTCTCTTCATACTCTACATAAATGACTTCTGTGATCATATTAAGAGCAACTGTGTTCTTTTCGCTGATGATGTAAAGCTATTCAACACCACTGACAATACTGCTACCCTTCAAAAAGACCTCGACTATGTATCAGAATAGTCAAACATATGGCAACTTCAAATATCAACAAATAAATGTTCTGTCTTACATATTGGCAAAAAAAATCAGAAAATAAAATACAAGCTGAATAGTCAAGACCTTGCCGATGATGCAAACTCTGTCAAGGACCTTGGAGTACTCCTCTCTAATGATCTAAGTGCTAGAGCCCACTGTACATAGCCAAAAATGCATTAAGAGTTGTTAACCTAATCCTACGTAGCTTTTTCTCTGGTAATATCACACTACTAACTAGGGCATACAAAACATTTGCTAGACCAATACTTGAATACAGCTCATCAGTCTGGAACCCACATTACGTATCTGATATTAACACAGTAGAGAAAGTCCAGAAATATTTCACAAGAAGACTTCTCCACTCCTCTACTCATTGCAAAATACCTTGTGCCACCAGACTTGAGGTTCTAGACCTAGAAAACCTAGAACTACGCCGTCTTCGGTCTGATCTAAGTATAGTATATAAAATCATACATTGCAATGTCCTATCTGTCAATGAATACTTCAGCTTCAACCACAACAATACAAGAGCACACAATAGATACAAACTCATGGTTAACCGCACCAAACTTGATTGCAGGAAATACGACTTCAGCAACGGAGTGGTCAATGTCTGGAATACTCTACCTGACTCTGTGGTTTCTTCCCCAAACCCCAAAAACTTTAACCTTAGACTGTCTACTATTGACCTCACCCCTTTCCTAAGAGGTCTGTAGGGGGCGTGCATAAGCACACCAATGTGCCTACCGTCCCTGTCCTATTGGTTTTTTTATATGTATCCATTTCATGTATTCATAACTATGTTTATACTTATACCTGTTATCTTATAATCGCTTGACAGAAAAAAAACCATGATCAACAGTATTGAAAGACACCAAGAGATCAAAGAATGTAAGATGGATGTATGATTGCTGACTCAGCTCCACCATAAGTCATCAACAAGAATAACCAAAACTGTCTCAAAAATAAATTCTGGCCTGAAACATTACTGAAATGGGTCTAGGTACACCAGGGTTCTCATCAGCTGCAGACCAAGTACTTTTTTAACAACCAGAAATGAAAGATTGGAGACTGCTTGATCGATATCAGAGACTGTTGGGTCCAGAGAGGCCCCTGAGGAGGAAATGCATTTTTTCAAGCTTTTTCAGCTTTTAACTATAAACCACAATCCTGTATTTCAGCACTGATAGCTAATGACAATCTGCTCTGAGAAGATGTGAGAGCAATCTACAGGGAATTCAGCTAATCTGTAAGTACGTATTACAAAGCAAAAAACAAACAGAAGAAATGAACTTGGATAGGAAATAAATTAGAAAATACAACACATAAATACACAGAGCCAGGTTGGTCTAGTATTTAAGGTATCAGGCTATAGGCCAAAAGACATAGCCATGAGAACCAGCTGGGTGAGCTTGGGCCAACCACTTTCCCTCAGCCCAATCTACCTTACAGGGTTGTTGTTGTGAGGAAAATAGAAGGGGGAAGATGTGTTGGAGACAAGGGTGGGATTCAAATTTTTTAACAACCGTTTCTGTGGGCGTGGCTTAGTTGGTGGGTGTGGCTTGGTGGTCATATTATTGGCTGGACGTGGCCAACTCAATATCACTCACATCGAGGCACGCATCTCCTCGCCTGACCTCTCATGACTGTGGAGATGTTGCAACAGTCGTAAGTCTGAAAAATGGTCATAAGTCACTTTTTTCAGTGCCATTGTAACTTTGAATGGTCACTCCACACAAGCAAAGTACCAGCAAAGGAGGGGAAAAAACTCCAGAGATGTTCCTGAGACAGGAAGTCTAGTCCTGCCAAGAATGTAATAAGGGTTAACGGAGAGGCAGTTTCTGTAAGCAACACCACCAGAATGTTTCCTTCTTGCCTTCCTTACAGGATTAGGCCAGTAATTTCTTCTAACAACCGGTTCTCCAAGCTGCTTAGAATGTTAACAACTGGTTCTAGCGAATAGGTGCGAACTGGTAGAATCCCACACCTGGTTGGAGACCTTTGCCACCTTGAGTTATTTGTAAAAAACAATAAAGGTTAAAATACAAATAAATAAAATAAACAACCAACACAAAATATCTGTGGCAGTGGAATATACAGTATTTGCTGACTTGAACAGTTTCTGACACCTGATGGTTTTCTTCTCAGAAGACAGCCAGAGCTATATACATGTTGGAAGCTGTTAGTGATTCATTTAGCAAAATCATTCTCCTTTTTCTAATGGGAACTCTTACACTTTTGCACATAATTCAGATCTTTCAGATATGTTACTTAAAAGGGGGCACAGGGGGTTTCTAAATACAAATGAGTCACATCCTATATGAAGGATTAAAATTCAATTTCACCCATATTATTATAACAAGCTATACACTCTATAAAAGGGATACATGACCCATAAAGGCTCAAAATAACGTTTGATCAAAATTACACCGGGAAACTCAGCAAGGAAATGAATACGCACCACAAATTGCAGGATTGATTTGAAGTAGGAGATAAAGGGTCCACAACAAAACAGAAATAGGCTTGGCAATGTTCAGCAAGAGCACATCAGTAAAAGCAAGCAGAAACAAATAGCAAATACATCTTTCCTGGATAAAATGAAACATATTCAGAGCAAGATAAGTAAAACACGACTGAAGAATAGCCAGAAAATTTCTGAAAGAAAATAACAAAAAATAACTGTATTAATTAGGCATGGGAAAAACATTTTCACAAATTAAAGAAATTGATTGCTTTTCAAACTTATGTGCTGGACCAGGATATGTAGAATCACAATAACCATCCTAGTGAGGAAATGTTCTTCCTTCCGTCTTTTCCATCAAAACATATCCTGAAACAAAGTCAAAAAGCTTACTCCACCTATTCCCAGAATGCATCATTCTGTACCATTAACAGCAACAGCAGACCCCAATTTGTCATTTTCTGGGTTGTGACAATAAAACAAGGGAGGAATGGAAGGTGGCTTAGGATACCTGTTGTAGCAAATGTACCTAGTTTTTTTTCTCCCTCATGAAATTTATAGCAACAAGAAAGTAATTTAAAAGCAATTTTTGCTCTTTGGAGAGAGAACTGGCAACTAGATCCAAAAAAAGAGGGGGGGCACGGTGGATTTCAGGACTGAAAATACACACAATATTTTGGGTCTATCTCTAGTATAAAGCTGGGGCTTTGTTGGTTAAAATCATAACTGCTGGAGGAGGGCAGACTATTCAAAAAATATTATTTGGAGCAAATGGCCAAAGCTAATATAAATAGCTGGTCCCAGAAATCAGAAGTCCTCATGACTCATTTTGGTTAGATTTAGAAGAAAATCTAATCTATTACAGAAAAAGAAAATATCTTGTTCGATACAGACTGTTCCTTATAATTCAAGTCCCCCCTCCCCTTGGTATATCTGCTTAAAGGTCAAATCATATCAGAAATGTATTTGTTTGATATTCAGACTTTTCAGTCTTTATGATGTGTCTTGTTTTCAGAGCAAATGTTCAGCTAATTGGAAAAGACATGAGATAGAAGCTGGATTCAACCATGCTATCCTGTTCTCTTTCCTCAGGAACTCTGCCTAATTTTTCTCTACCTCAACTCACCTAAGATCCAGAACAAGCAGAGAAATGCAAGGCCTGGAGAATGTATACATATGATTAATCAATTACAGGAATCCCTTAAAATCCAGGCAGATTGAAAATGGCCTGAAGAGGAATCAGGGCATGGCTCACAAGTGACAATTTTCAAATTCAAGGCTTCACAGCAAATGCGGGGGTGGGTGGATTATGGTATTACATCTTCTCATTGGGTTAAAGGATAAAAAACCTGTCAATTTTGCTTTTTAGAGTATAGTACTTACATTCTTTTCAATAGCCTCCCACTTACAAACAAGGAAGGGATGTTTGCTCAGAACTGCACCTGTAATTCTAATGATTAGTGTTATGTATGTAGGTTTGAATGTTATTGGTTTAGTTTGAATTGTTCTTGTAAAATGTCAAATATGATTGGTTTAAAAAGTGCGGGAAAACCCTGCACTCTGATTGGCTGGCAACTACGGCTGCTGGCTATAAGTAGCCGTAGCCCAGCCAAGTTGGGTCCATTCGAGCTGTAGTTGCTAAATAAACTCTTCACTGAAGCTCTTCGCGTCTGACTCTTCATGCAAACTTAACAATTAGTGTTTGTTCGGGTACCTACAAGTCTCAAGACTACCAGAGTAGAGAAACCCTCTACTTTGCTTCACCTTTCTTTAGTTCCATTTTGGGCATTTTTTCCCCTCTGGCCTTTTCTTTACAATTTTTAGGAATTTCTTTTCCAAACTCATTATTCTCTAGAAATGTCTAAAGACTGCCATGTTGTCATCTCAAAAAAAAAAGCAGCTTTAAAAACAAGGACAGGGGTGGATCATTTCCTAGACATGCTGGTTCAGGATAAAGCCCATTTTGGGGAACTCTCCTAGCAGTGACAGTGATGAACTCTGAAGGCTTTTCTGCATCTTCATCTGCCAGTCAGCAGAGAATTCCAATCTGGAAAATAATTGGCAGCTTCCTGTATGGAGTGGAATGAAATGAGGCCAATTAAAGAGCCTGCCAGAGTTGAGTTTTATTGAACCCGGCCAAAGGATGATATTTTTAACAATTTAGATATCCTAGGGAACAGGATTAATAATGAAGTAAGTGTCATCTCTAATCATATTTGATTAAATGCAGACCTTAACTTAAGTCATAGTGTATCCCTGTCAGAAATGGCTTTTGTTAAGTTTGCATGAAGAGACAGACGCGGAGTCCTTCAAGCTCTTTGTTTATTAGTGACTACAGCTCAGAACGGACCCACTTTGGCTGGGCTGTGGCTGCTACTTATAGCCAGCAGCCGCAGTTGCCAGCCAATCAGAGTGCAGGGTTTTCCCACTTTTAAACCAATCATTTCTTACATTTTACAAGAACAGTTCAAACTAAACCAATGACTTTAAACCTGCATACATAACAGCTTTCATACTAGAATTCTCCAATTAAATTAATATACAAGCACAATGCAGTGATATTTCATTTCTAACTCCCTGATGCCTATTTCAGGGCAGAGAACTTTGAAAACTACATTGGACATTCTCTGACATAATATAGATAGAACTTATGAACTATTTTTCAAATTTGCCTCTAAAATATCTAGAAATCCCTTAGGAAATTCTATATCATCATTTAAAGATGCTTTAACCATGAGATAAAGTGTTATGTATGTAGGTTTGAAGTCATTGGTTTAGTTTGAACTGTTCTTGTAAAATGTTGGAAATGATTGGTTTAAAAAGTGCGGGAAAACCCTGCACTCTGATTGGCTGGCAACTGCGGCTGCTGGCTATAAGTAGCAGCCGCAGCCCAGCCAAATTGGGTCCGTTCTGAGCTGTAGTCACTAATAAACAAAGAGCTTGAAGCACTCCGCGTCTGTCTCTTCATGCAAACTTAACAGAAAGCATGCATGATCTTCCCTCCAGTTTTGAGTCTATGGAAATCAATTTAAAACATATATTTAAAATGATAAACAGTCTGCAAGATTACCATGAAGAATTTCAGTATTTTAGTAGATACCTCTACAGATTTCATGTGCGGATGCTGACATTTCAAGTGAAAACTTCAAATCTCATGAAAATTGGGGTATTTTAAAATTATTCCTATTATTATTTTGATAGTAAAATAATGAATCACCTGTGGTACACATTAGAAACCATCTATCTTTTATCATCTGCGTTATCTTCTATCATCATCACCTACATGTACCTTGGACATTCATCTCCCTAACACCTTTCACATACAATTTTATTAAACAATATGCAAATGATTATTTCCATTTATTACAAATTCATTCTACCATGTCTCAAGGTCTGCGCTGAACAAGTAATATTCTGTATTGTCTTCTCATGTGCAAACAACCTTTATTACAATACCAAACTGAATGTTCTTCTTTCCCCTTATTTCTTTTTGACATTATAAGAACCTAGAACTATAGGTCATCCGTCCAAATCCAAAGTGAATGCAATTTACTTCCACAGACATGCCAGTAGTGTTCATACACACACACACTGTAAAGACATGTTGGTTAACAATCTCAATGGAACATGTGTTGTTAGCTAATTCTCATCCTTTGTAGCTGGTTTTGCAATTAAAATGTAGAAATGACATTCAACACACTGTTTTTTACGAAGCTATACACTCTTTTTAAAGATTGTTTCTTTTTTTAAAAAAAATGAAATAAACTAAATACATCATGCTGATAAACAACTCTGGTTTAATTCACCAATTGGCCTTGGGCAAGCTATCATTATCTCAGTCTAGATCCCATTCCATCCTTGGTTCCTTTGTGCACAGTCTAGAATAAATAATACTGCCTAAATTTAGAGGCTTTTAGTGAAATTCTTTAAAGACTTTCAGTGTTAGTAAGTGTTGGATAAGCTGTCCCCTCACAACTCCAGCTGTCCATGGCTCTCTCTTCAAAACAGAAACAAGCTCAGATGATCCTTCCAAGCAGCCTTAAATTCAGTTTATAAAGCAAGCTGGAGAAGAATTCTGGCCTTAAAGCTTATGATGCAATTGCCCAAGACTTTTCTAAACCCCAAAAGTTCTTTAAACCTTCCAAGAATTTCAGCCTCAGGATGCATCTCTGTCCACCTCGTAATATTTTACTGAACAGCCATCTCACTATTCTTTTTTTACACCAAAGATTTTGTTATTCATTTTTTACAAGAAACTTTATTTTTAGAAGAAAGCTCAAAGGCAGACACATGTTCCCTTCCTCCCCATATTAATAGAAGCTGACTTAGTTTATTACTAATCTATATAAAATAATCTAAATTGAGTTGATTCACCTTTTATATGCACTGGAAATTGTTTTATCGAGCCATCTTCTCCTGTGAAGAACAGCTAAAGAACACAGAAGATTTATTTTCCTCCTTCTCAGAATATCTGGCATGCAGAATGGAAAGCAGACAAAATATTGGGGAAACCTTAGCAGGGGGTATTACAAAAATGTAGGATTGTAGAATGCATTATTCTGATGATTACTTCAGTGGAGGATATGATTCTGCTGATGGGTAATGATTAAATATTGCACTGAGAATAGTGAAACTGTTCCAAATTTCAGGCTTGGAATTTCTTTTATGAACAGTATGCAGTATGCATTATCTAGATATACACTGTGTATGCATTTGGATTATTATCAAAGACATCTCAGAGAAAAGCGGAAAGTAATATTTAGCACAAATGGAGTATGATAAAGGAAGAAATCAGGATGGGAGAAATGGTCTTGGAATTTATCAGAAACTTCATTTGAAATACTGTTCAAAATATCCATTGTTGCAAATATTTTATTCAGCATAACAGAATTGCTTTGAAAAACTTCTACAATCAGAGCCATATATACTTCTATAGAAAATGACACATCCATTACTTCCATTGAATCTAATGCTTATATATAGCTTTAAAAATTATTAAAGAATTTTATATTGTGAAATAATTGCTACTTTTATGTGCAATTTTACAGTCCTAGATTATAAAAAGAACAAATAAATGGGTACGTGCAATGAAGATCGGGGGAGAGACAGGTAATAGACTATTTGAGTATTTTTGGCACCAGTGTATGTGGGTGGGAGAGGGAAGCAACTGATACATTAAAAATAGAGAGAACGGATTATCTTCTGCAATGGATCCCACTAAAAAATTAGAACAGACTAACTTTCCATTCACAGCATGCACTCTTACAATTAAGTTATTTGCTTTAGCACTAAAATAAAAATAGCATGGTCAGCAGAAAATTCTGCTATTATTAGCTTTCCCCAACTAAAATAAAAATCTTTAATAAATGACAGGAGATTAATAAAAAGCAACTGCAGTAGCCAACAGTAGTAACTATTTGCAAAAGAATCAAATGCTGGCAGCAGAGGGCACCAAATTCCTTTTATTATTGAATGGTGTAACCCAATCATAAAAGTTTGAACTCTTATCTAAAATTTCCTGCCCATCATCAGGCCCTATTCAGCAAACATAAGGAATATAGAAAAATCAAGTTTCCCTATAAATGTCATTCAAAACTGGCAAGTAAGTAGGTAAGTAAGTAAGTGACTGACTGACTGAGTGACTGAGTCAGCCAGCCAGCCAGTTTGAGCCAGTTTGGTCTAGTGGGCACCAGGCTAGGAGATTGTGAGTTTTAGTCCCACCCTAGACATGAAAGTTGGCGGGGTAACTGTGGGCCAATCGTCAAGAGGCTGTGAGTTCTAGTCCCACCTAAGGCATGAAAGCCAGCTGGGTGACTTTGGCCCACTAACATTCTCTCAACCCAATCTACCTCACAAGGTTTTTGTGGGGAAAATAAGAGGAGGGGGAAGGAATATTAGGTACGTCTTCCATCCTGAGTTACAATATTTATAAAAATAATAAAGGTGGAATATAAACAAATAAATGAACAAATAAATAAAGTTACAATGTAATATGTGGTTAAGATACTGGACCAAAATCTTGGACACTCCAGGTTCTAATTCACTTTTAAGCAAGAAAACTGTACAGTGAGTGACAGACCAACCTACCACACAGAATTGACCTTATAGGAAAATAGGATGTGTGAGTGTGTGTGTGTGTGTGTGTATGTATATTCCTTCTACTATTTTATATACATACACATACATACACACACACACACACACACAATATGCCATAATCTGTAGAGAAAAGACAGGATATAAATCAAATAAATAGGTAAATAAAGCAAGGTTTTAAAACGCTTAGTTTCGGAGGATCCAAAGCCTATTGGATTAAAATTTATTATATTTCAAACTTTCAGAAACCAACAAACAAAAATCCAGAATACTTGATAATTCCAGAAACAGAAAAAAGTAAACTCTTGTCAACTTAGAATTGAGCCAGTTACTATTGATCAGATCCCTCTTTCTTCTGGAGAACAGGCAGATTATAAAGCAAGCAAAAATATATCTATAAATAATCTCCCTATGCGAGAACACTGCGGGAAGGGAAGCTTCTGCTTTCATTTGCACATTCAAAATTTCATATTTGCATATTCAAAATACCCATGGAGTTCAGTTTTGAACAAGATCAGTTGTGGGGGATCTTTACATATGCAATGTAGTTGTATTCGTGTATGCTTGCAAAAAAAGTTTGCTGGATTAAATAGCATTGGCACCAGCCATAGCAAGCCACAATGAGGTGAAAATGACCTATGTGTCATAATGTAAGGATCCAAATCCCACTCTTAACTTCCTGAATCCCAACACAATACAATTGGTTGTAATAATTATATCCAAACATGTATTTTGTCATTGCCCCCCTGTAGATATCCTTATTCAGATAGCCTTAAACCAAAGACCATACATAGGATTGACATTTTATTCACGTGTAAGCCTTCTCATACCAGAGATCTTAGGAATGCTAACCTTTTAAATTTGTTACACTGTTAATGTCTATCTGGACTCAGTGTTGAAATCCCTTAATTAAAAACAGGCAAATCCCTTTAAAACTCTTAAAATGTGGCATGGACTAAAATTAAGGCAAAAACTAATTATCATCCTCTCATCTATTTTCTGCCTCCCGAGTCCCAGCTGATCGGCTGGTTCTTCTTTTGTTGCCCTGCACAGGAGAATGGAGCTGGAAAGCAGGTTAGTGGGGTGTGGAAGGAATGGGATTTTGCAGTAACCTTCCCCCAGGAGTGGGGAGGGAATGGAGATTTTGCATTATCCTTCCCCTGCCACACCCACCAAGCCACACCATGCCCACCAAGCCACACCCACAGAACCGGTAGTAAAAAAAATTTAAATCCCACCATTTGTTCTAGATCACCTAGAACAGGGGAGGGCAAACTTTCTGACTTGAGGGCCACAATGGGTTCTTAAACTGGACCGGAGGGCTGGAACAAAAGCATGGATGGAGTGTTTGTGTGAACTAATATAAATTCAAAATTAGATTACTTCACGTAGCCTTCTGGGAGAGCAAGAGAACCCTCCGCTCTTTCGGCTCCGCGGGCCAGATAGAACAGCCGAATGGGCCGGATCCGGCCCCCGGGCCGTAGTTTGCCCACGGCTGACCTAGAATCATTTAATTTCTCCCTCACATTTTTCAAACATAAAGACTTTTCAAAAATAATCTCAGGAGGATAATTTTAAGATTAAAATTTGTATGACCTCTATAAAGTATTTGGGTTTATATCTTTCTTGAAATACATCACAATATAATGAATTAAGTCTGCCTACATCTATAGGTGGCATTTCAGTAGACAAAACTGAATGGCTAAAAGTGAAGGCTAAATTCTCTAAGTAAGATTAATGTTATCCAAATAAATATTACATTGAGACTAACATATATTTTAAGAAGGATTCTGTTGTTAATTCCTATTAGATACTGCAGTCAAAAAGATAAGTTAATGAGAAAATGTTTATGGCGGAATGAAACCAAAGTGAGATTAGCTTGTGATGACAGCAGCTTTAACCTACCAGTTTTATTCCAACACTTACTGTATATTCTTTGGGAACAAAAACTTTAATGAATATTCCCCACTTTGGACCTACTTGGAGAATAAACATAATCTTGTCAAGTTTTCATGTCTAGTATACTTAACAAGGATCTTTATTTCTATCTTAGAAAGCTGCCAGTTATAGCTGATCAGTAATAGGTAAGTGAGTACCTATGATCACAAATTATATGAGAAAATGATGTTGAATAACCTTGTTTTGAAAGTGAATGGAAAGTGCCTTATTAAAATGCTTTGGCCAAACAAAGGATCAATATTTCAGATCAGTTAATTACTAATGCTTGTTTTAAAGACTTAGGTAAATTGCATTTTCAATATGTATTACTTAAAATATTCACTTGCAAATATATATTTGGCTAAAACATATATTAGCTAAACAAATGGCTCAAATGTTTTAGCAGCCTCTGAGGCAACTGCAGTTTTAGGATTCTTAGGAGATGAGCATATGAACAGAAACCAAGAATTCAATTTTATAAGGAATTAAAATGAAAATAGAAATTTGTTACATATCTGAAGATTTGGATGAAGATCTGGAATACGTAGTTTGGAGAATCAATAGATAGCAGTATTAAGAAATGATATGTATGTGTCTTTATGATTTAAGAGGGAAATTAATTCATCAAGATTATTAAATATATTTATTGAATCTCTAAAAAATATTTGGGCCTTACATTTTTTAGGGCTGGCTTGTCATTAGCTCATATGATCGGATCTTGTCTAGCTATAGTTTTGAATCACTACATAAATTAATACAATTTTGGAAACAAATATTGAAGATCTAAACGCGATGTTGAATTATATTCATAAAACATTGAATTTATCATCTCAAGTTCTACAGTGGTTTTACAGTGCCTGGGGTATGGTACAAAGGTTAATTTTATGTGAATGGAAGTTAATTAACTTCCCAATGAACTGGTGGGAAGAATTACAGGTAGGTCAAAGAGACTTTAGCTATTAGCCATGTTAAAGATACCAAGGGCAGTGTTAATGTTGATGTACACTTTCAACTTTACACTTGTGAAAATTACAGAGATGCCCATGATTATAGCACTAAATATATCCACAAATATGTAAAAAGGATAAAAACCTGAAAATGATCAGGAATAATTTAAATATCTACTGTGCAAACTTCAAAGTAAATGAGATGATAGTCTGAATTGCCTCAGAATCCTAAAAAGTAATCATATTATTTATTTATTAATACATAGTTATTAATACATAATATTTTGAGAATTTCAAAAATATATTTGGAGGAGAGAAAATATTTAGTAGTAAAGAAGATAGGATAAATTATTTATAAGGCTAAGCTCCTCTAAGTAGAACACAGTAAGTACATACAGTAGTGATATAAGAACATTATGGTGGCAAATCATCTCCGAGTATCTTGAAGGGTGAAGTACTATAATGATAATTTAGGCCTCTTTTCTTCTCTGACACAATGACTGAGTTTTCACAAGTCTTCTGTGGTTATAAAATTAAATCTAGCAGAGGCTTTAAAATATCCACTAATATGCATCTATCCCAGAAATATGATGATGCGGTCAGTCATCTACGATAGCCTTTGCTGAAGTAAAATTCCTGGATTTAGAGATGGATGTACTTTTTGGTGACAAGATGAGAAATGAAATATTTCATCTTTACTGCATTTTTTCCCCCAAATACAAAAGAGCTGTCGGTCCTTTTTCCCATTCTGTTCAGCTAGTACAAATGTTTGCTGCCTGTCTAGTAATAAATAACATGAAGATGCAAAACCTTATTTGTGAATCACTTCTAATAATTCTTGAAAATGGTTGCCTTTAAAGTTGAACATTCCCGCATTAACCTCTCCCAGGGGAATAACGATGTTTTTGACATCTTTGTTAAGCTTGTTGGTTAGCTGAACAAGTATTTTTCCTGAAATACTCCCATGGTCAGATTTATTTCTTTAAGATAAATAAATATAAGGTGGCTGAAATTTGAGAAGTGTTATGCTTTTAAACTAACAACATTACATTAGAAAACACAATTCCAGGCTGCGTGTTTTTTTTTTTGAAACCTTATGTCCTCTAGAGGAGTTTGACCAACTGCCATAATTCCCTACTCAAAATGTTCAAAGGCTATTTATAGTTTATGGATTCTACATTCAGAAAATCTGGAAAATCAGCTGTTATATTAAAAATACTTTACTGCAAGCACTAATAAAATATAGAACCCTAACATGCCCTCTTATATATAACACATTAATTTAAGCACAGATAACTCTCTCAGGGCATATATTATAATATGACGCTTCAGTGCAGCTAAAAAGATAGTTGCTTTCATCCTTACATAATAGCTAAAAGGAGGTGAAAGTTATGGATATTATAAGATCCAAACATTAAAAGCTTACACAACCCACCTCGTGTACATGCACCAACATTTTCTGAGTCACCACTATTTCCTTATGCCAACTTATCTAACACCCCTGTTTTCCACCCATTGGAATCAGAGATGCTTATCTATAGAATTATGTGACATCCATTCCAATGTGATAAGTTCATTACCGAGTCTGTGGACATCTGCACAGTAGTTTCTGCTTGCCCTGTTGTTATGGATATTTTTTAGCTTCCTCAGCCTAAAAACATGAATTGAATACAAGAAGGGCAAACTGAACAGTTTCCATTTCTCCACTCTTACCTGCTTAAAGCAGCACTACTGGGCTGCCTACCTAACTATTATGCTGTCATTGCTTCTATGGGGAAGAGTAAAATAGCAACATTTTTGATAAACCTCTCCTGAAGACACACTCTTTAAGGTCCATAATCTTAAACAGAGTAGAGTAGAGTAGAGTAGGGTAGGGTAGGGTAGGGTAGGGTAGGGTAGGGTAGAACAGAAAGAACAGAACAGAATTCTTTATTGGCCAAGTGTGATTGGACACACAAGAAATTTGCCTCTGACACGTAAGTTCTCAGTGTACATACAAGCAACAAAGTGATAGGTCATAGATCATAAATAACAATTATGTCGCCGATGTTAATTTTGCGTATTAACATGTTGTGTATGATGGTTCAATCCCAAATATTGAGGGATCTGTCTCAGAAATGGTTTTGGAACTGATACATGTAGCCTACTTGATAATGGGACCAGAAAATACATATTCTTTTTTGTTTTGCTGGAACTTTCAATAATTTTTGATATTTTCAATCTGTTAAGGTTGGCTTACATCTTGTTTAGTTTTAGTCCAATCTAAAAGGATTTCCTTCATTATTCAACCTATCGGTTTAAGGACTATCACAGATTTCCACAAAGTTCAAGATTCATGCATGTACAATCTGATCTTTTTCTGCTTATCAGTGTTGCAACCAACATACACATTGTTACAGACACAGACACACAGCATAGTCTGAGATCCTCATTTCTCCAAGTCTTAGAATCCACCGAGACCTGTCTATACAACAGGCATTGTACACTGTCTCTCTCTCTAAAGTTGAGGCCCATTTGAAATTGAAACCCAATTCAAATGGCCCTCCTACCTTCTCCTGATTGGCCTTAATGGGGCCTAATAAAGAACAATTGTTAAAAAACAAAAATCATTGGCTTCTTCCAAGGCCCCACTGATTGAAGGCCCATTAACTTCATAGACTCCTAAAACAAACTACTAGGAATATTCTCCAATTTGGCAGTAACAAGACTTGGTAATTGCTGAGTTTTCCGCAACAGGGAACTTTTCTCAAATGAGCAGAAGGTTGCACTAGCAAGAGGAACAGATAAGTGGAGAGAGAGTGAGGGAGTCCAACCTGGTCCTTCTAGCAAGTTCAGCAGAAGATAAGAATGCTGCCTGGATTTTGCATTCCAAACGCATCCAATGAATGTAGATAAAAGCCAACATTCTGTAGATCCCACCAGATCCCATGACTACCCAGAAGTGTTTTACTATAACTTCATTCTACTAACAAACTGAGAGGACAAGTCTTTACATTAGAAAAGATCTTTAAAAAATTGTCATCTGCTAAGATTCCAACAATATATTAAAAGTTATATAATTTTAATATATTCAATAAGAACCACTTTAGGAGTCACACTTGTCTCTAGTACAAAATATAAATGTCTCAATTGTGTTTTTCTGCTCAAGTATCCAGCGTTGTGAAGGTACCTATATATAAATCCCATTTGAATGCCCAAGATCTCTTGTGGAAGGCTATACATGTAAAAAGCCCTAAAATGTCACAGTATTTTACCCCCACACCCATACTGGACTGATCTTAAATATTAGTTTATTTTTACTACTAAATCTGTGAATAGGCATAATATAGTCTTTAAAATTGTCAGTATTTCCAAAAACTTTTAAGGATAAGCTTCTGCCAGGTAATGAATAAAGTAAAGTTGTTGGACATGATCTAATCAAAGCTTAGTGTATCTCCAGTGATTTAAACAGGGAAAAACTGTTCAGCAGTTCAGCAGCAGTTCAGCAACCTGGGAGCCAATTATACGATGTTACCAAACTGGTACAATAGGAATCAGGTGTGACCCAGGATCATCCCAGAAGAAGACTGCGATTTTTGTGATGTTTCAAAAACAATGTAAGAATAGCATATGCATCTCCACATTTCGGTAGGATAGAGCTGCAAAACTGCTCCCATCTAGTAATGGTCTGGATTTTTGCAGCCATATCTGTAGCCCTAGCTAGCACAAGATACAAGTAGCATCCATGTATTATTGGGAAAGGTGGGGGACGGGATCTGTAGAACAGGCACACAGAAGTAGACATGTGATTATTTTGCTATCCCTCCCAACATTCAAAAATTAAAGGTTCAATATAAGATACTAGCTGCCCAGAGTTCCACAACAGTGAGATGGCAGCTTATTAAATAAATAAATAAACAAAAAAACAAATAAACTGAATCATTATAAGTAATGAGTTGTTTTAAGCATGATTTCTAAAGTAAGCCTCAACAGCTGAATTTGTACTTGACAATGAGTAATCAACAAAGACTACATTGGCTGGAATCACGCAACGTGCTATACCAAAATTAAGCAAAGGACAAAAATAATATTTTTCCAGAGATTTGTGTGCCTCCCGCCCCAATGGCCTTCCAGAAGCCTTGAAAAGCTGGCTACTCTCCCAAGGTCTGGGGTAGAATAGCTGTGGTCCCCTTGTTAGATGGGTTTTAGGATTTTGAATGTATTATCTGGCAGATGTTAAATTTTTTATTATACCTTTCATGATATATATTTTTCATCTCGTTTGTTTCACAAGGCCAGCCACTCAGAGTGGTCTTGGCATCATCTAAATAAAAGCAATCAAAAATAAAAACATGGTATTCTAAAGCCAATTATTGCAACAGCCCCAAACACAACTTCAAAGCCATGTGTTACATGCCAGAATGAGTACAAACGTCTTTAGGATTGTGCTGATTCACTGCTCTGCCAAAATAAATGTATCTGTCTAGCTGATAGTAGGAACAAGGAGAAACTCCTTTGGTGAGTTTGCAGAAAGAGAGTCAAGAAGTTGCTGATTCAAAATCCCCTGTGATCAAGGCATTTAGTTTTGGATCCCCTACTAAGAAAGACACTGGAGGAGGGAAACGAGACAGAAATGTGTTTTACCTGGTCTGAGTCTGTCTCTACTATGAGGGGAACTTGAATGAAGGAGACCATTGTAATGAAGATATATAAATATTTGTGACTTGGGAGCTGCCTTTTTTCATTTTGTCTTGTTGCAGGCTGGGGGGGAGGTCGATTACCATGAAAATAATCACATTACTGAAGTTAACAGGGTGGTACTATGTCTTAAGATTAAGGTTTCCATTTTTCTCCCTTATCTATCCTAAAACAGGAGAAATTGCTTCAATCTTAGGAGGGGAATTCAGGTTTTTAAAGGTATAATAGGAGCCTTAAATCTTTCAAGTTAAACCTCGTTATTCTTTAAACCTGTCTGTCAAAGATTAAAAACAAGTTCATTTCAGTCCTCCTAGGTTGTCTTTTTCTAAGTTATTGCAAAAATGGATGCTGTAAGGAGGACCAAAACTCTTGTGATATAGGTAGTTCTCACTTACCAATCACAACTGGGACCAGCAACTCCACCATCAAGTGACATGGTCATAAAGTGAAAGATCACACAATCACACTTAAGATGTCAGTTCATCAATTCCTGCTGAGGTTATTAAGTAAATCATCATAGGTTGTTAAGCACATCAGGTAACCGCAACTTGTGATTTCCTGCTGGCTTCCCCACTGACTTTGCTTGTTGGAAGCTGGTTGTCACAATTGGCAGTCACATGACTACAAGACACTGCAGCTTCAAAGTCAGGTTGTAAGTCTCTTTTTTCAGTGCCATCACTTTATACCTTTAAATGGTGAACAAGTGGTTGGTAAGTGAGGACTCTTTCACTATTCAACCCACCTGGACTGTTCCATCAACAAGATGTGCCATCACTGTATGTTAAATGTGACAGGAACCTCTTAATTTTTTATTTATAAAATTTATATTGCCACCTATTCACACATGGTGACTCAAGGCAGCTTACATGAATATAAAATATCATATATAAAAAATAAAACTAATAGAAGAAAATAATTTAATAATAAATTAATAAAATAATATAATACCCCCCACCCCGGTGACAACACATCACACAAGCTATTTAATGGGGTCCATCCCACCCTGGGTTCTGCAGGCTCTCTGGCAGAACCAGGTCTTCAACACTTCCCTTAAAACAGTTGGTGCCAGTCTAACCTTTGGGGGAATGCTATTCCAGAGAGAGTCACCACGGAGAAGGCCCTTCTTCTGGATCCCACCAGGTGTATCTCCCTAGAGGATGGGACATGCAACATTCCTTGCCTCCCTACTCTAGTGGGTCAGGTAGATTAGCAGAACTATACAGTGATGGGATTCAGCCGGTTCTCACCAGTTCAGGCAAACTGATTTTTAACCACTACTACCCCGCTATCAAAGTGGATCCTGGGTGCTATGCTGCAATGGAGAAATGGACAACGGAACTGCCGGCGTGAGGGAAAGAGAAGGCTGCTTTCCCTCTTTCCCCTCCCTGCTCCTCCTCCTCCCCTCATGCTGGCTGCTCTGTTGCTCATTTCTCCATAGCAGTGCAGAGCCTAAGATCCACTTTGATAGCCAGGGGAGAGGGTTGTTTAACAACCGGTTCACCCAGCGTCAGGTTGGCCACAACAGCCAACCTGACCTTGGGTGAACTGGTTGTTAAATTATTTGAATCCCAGCACTGGAGCTATATATTTACCAAACCTTATCTCCTTCCAAAAGTTTAGCTTAGGAGATGAATTTGTAGAAGGACTGGCTAGGGGGAGAGGTGAAAAGGAGGGGTCAACCTAGAATCACTATGTAGCCATAAATGAACTAAGACCAATCTCCTTTGAATACCATTGACTTTTATCTAACTCTAACCAAGTTAACCATTAGTTGAGAAGATTCCTGTGCATCAGCTATTAGCAATAAATCAGTTAAATTGAACCTTCATGAGTGGACCTGGTCTTTCGCATCTGATAGAATTTCATCGTAACTCATTAATTTTGGTTAGCTATAATACAGCACTGGTTATTCCAACTGGGAAAAATATCTAAAGGAAAATTGTAACTAACCTTTGTGTTTATTATGTTTATTTGTTTATTAAATGGGACATTTTGCCTCGGCTGTTCAGGTGTTCACTTTTCAGAAGACAATTAAAAATTATCATTTTCCAAAAACATCCTTTTTGTGTGGATGATAGATTAGGTTATCTGCCTTTATACACTGGTTTTGGTATCTTAAGATTTATATTCATTTTTATTTGTGCTGCATTGTTAACCATCCTGCCTGCAAAGCTGCAAAGCATATACTATACAAAGTCACTACAAATACATTTGCTAATTAGGCAGTATATGTATTAAATAAATATACGGGGCATTAAATCAAAGTACAGAGAATCATAACTCTCATATATTCCGTAGTTTTTGCAAACTATGCTGACATTGGGCAAATTAAAATAATATATATTGGCTTCCACTAGATTGTATAATATGAATTTTTTTTTAATTTAAAGTTTTATAAAACTACAGTCAGCCTGAATTATTTGTGCTTGATAGCACTTAGGTGTTAATTTTGTATTACGCTATATATTCTATTACTTCTCAGAGTATGTCCACATGAGCATGCATTACACGTAGTCCTCAACTTACAACTACAATTGCACCCAAAATTTCCACTGCTAAGCAAGACAGCTGTTAATTAAGTTTTGCCCCTTTTAATGACTTTTGTTTTTGCCAGTTGTCAAGTGAATCACTGAAATTGTTAAGTTAGTTACGTGGTTGTTGAGTTTGCCCATTGATTTTGCTTGTCAAAAAGTTGCAAAAGGTGATCACATGACCCAGGACACTGCAACTGCCATAAAGACATGCCAGTTGCCAAGTGTCTGAATTTTGATCACCTGATAATGAGGATGCTGCAATTGATGTAAATGTGAACAACAATCATAAGTCACTTTTTTTAGCACTGTTGTAACTTTGAATAGTCACTAAATGAATAGTTGTTAGTCAAAGACCAACAGTACAACTCTGTGAAACCCAGATACAGGTTCACTTTATAATATATAAAGAATGCAATCAATGTGGGCATTCCTTTTTGACAAGTGAGAATACTTGGAATTTTAAGGGCATATTATAGAGTCAATGATTCCCATGATTCAGTGATCGACAGGATGAATCACAAAGAGCTCGTTTTACTAAAGGAAAAGGAGAGACTACTCTCCATCCTTTCAATCGCCCATCCTACTGCCACCATCCTCAAATGCTTTCTATCACATCAAGTGTTATTTGTACTTTTTTCTGGGTAAGACAGCAGGAACTCTGGGTGCTCCATCACTGGAGGTTTTTAAGAAGAGTCTAGACAGTCACTTGTCTGAGATTGTATAGGTTCTCCTGATTAAGCAAGGGGCTGGACTAGAATACCTCCAAGGTCCCTTCCAGCTCTATTCTATTCTATATGGTAGACCCATATAATTTCTCTTTTTTTAAAAAAATGTCTCTCTCGGTTATATGTAGAAATCAAATATTTTCTGAAACAAAAGATTGGTGGTTTGCTTTGCAGGATGCTAGACTCACAATTTTTAAAAACTTTTAAAAATTCAGGACGAACCTACCAGGCATCTTAAAGGTGTCTATGGGCACAAAAGCATGTCTTGGATATTTCCACTGGTGTCCCAGGGCTTGATACAATGAAAGCACTGATGTTAGGCAGCATAAGCAGTATCAATTATGTTGTCTCTCATGCATTCTAATCTTAGTAGTAAAAATATACATGTACCCAATAGCTTTAATAGTATCAAACTCAATTGTTCCAAAACTGGAATTTTGAAATCCTCCCATAATCAGAATAAAGTCACCTAACGGTGAAGAAAAATTCAAATTAAATTCATTCAGATTACAGATGGTCCTCAACTTATGACCACACTGGAGTCCAAAATTTTGGCTATATGTTGTTCCAGTTTAAGGAATACTTAGCAAATCTTTAAACACTGTGCAGAATGTAAGAAGGATGTATGATGTCCCCTTGGTTGTTTAATTTATTTATGGACAGTTATGGAAGGAATTATTATAAGTGTATTGCTTAGAGACATGAATGTGTATGCACTTTTCATTAGAGATGATGCCATATTATTGGCTGAGGTACTTACTATATGATGCAACAAGGAACATAAATCTGAAAACATATGTTTCAAAACCAAGGTATTTTATATTTGACAAGGAAAAAGCAGTGGATTATTCCATGTTATACAATGCATATATATATATGGTAAAAATTAAAATACATGAATTTGTGTATCTTGGAAGAAATGTTTACAGACAATAGGAAAATGAATGGAAGCATTTAAAGCGGTGCAGATGTAGTACAACGGTTTGTTGCCAAAATGAATGTTGAAGCAAATTATGGCTCATTCAAGATAGCTGTGTTTAGGAATATGCTTTCTGCACATTTAGTTATACTAAAGTTATACTGATAATTGGATAGGTCAGAAGAAACATAAAGATGAGTTGGATACAGTGGAAATAGTACCTTGATGTACCGTATTTTTTGGAGTATACGTTCTGAAGTATAAGACTCACCCAGCTTTTGGGGAGGAAAACAAGGGGTGGAGAATCTGCCTCTGTCTCCAAACTATTTGCCTCCTTGCAGCAAACAGCAAACAGCCTGGTCAGCTTCAGCACAGCCTGATTAGCACAAGCAGCTGATTGTCAGTTGGATCGGCCTCCCGATGATCAGCTATTTCAGGCTGCAGGGATTGCCATAGCCTATTGCCACCTCCATGCACCCCATTTTCAGCCTCTGCACACACCATTTTCGGCCTCCGCATGCCCCATTTTTGGCCCATTCTGGGCAGAGGGAGGCAGAAGCCAAAGGGTGGGGGCCGGCAGGTGGATGGGGCTTCAGCAACATTCGCTGTATAAGACGCACAGACATTTCCACCCACTTTTGGGGGTGGAAAAAGTGCATCTTATACGCCAAAAAAAAGGTAAAGGTAAAGGTTCCCCTCACACATATGTGCTAGTCATTTCCAGCTCTAGAGGGTGGTGCTCATCTCCATTACAAAGCCGAAGAGCCAGCGCTGTCCAAAGATGTCTCCGTGGTCATGAGGCCAGCATGACTAAATGCCAAAGGCGCACAGAACACTGTTACCTTCCCATCAAAGTGGTCCCTATTTTTCTACTTGCATTTTACATGCTTTCGAACTGCTAGGTTGGCAGAAGCTGGGACAAGCTACAGGAGCTCACTCTATTAAGTGGTGCTAGGGATTCGAACCACCAAACTGCCGACCTTTCTGATCAACAAGCTCAGCATCTTAGCCACTGAGCCACCATGTCCCTATTGAAAAAATACAGTAAGTGTGGCTAAAAAAAAGAATAGGATGGAGTATGAATGGATGCTGAATTAATGTGTTCTGTAAAGTAAAAGCAAGTGGGAAATAAGTGAGTTGGTCAATGAACTAGAATACAACAAAATATAATTTTGGGAGAAAGAAGATGGCACCGAATGAGTTATGTTGCATGAAGTTACTGAGATCCTTTAAGAGATTAAGATTTAAGGAGCAAAAAAGCAAAGCAGTATATGGATATGCTGAAAACAAGGGTGGTTTGCAAGGACATAAAGACAGGGAGATTTATAGTGAAGGGTATTGGTGTAAAACCATATTTAGATTTCCTTTTCTTATCTCTTGGCTTAGTTATTTCTTATTACTTTTCTGTGCTTTACATAATATTGGTTATCTCTAAAGGGAATAACATGATGGATATATATGTATGCTGAAACACTGGACATCTAGCAACATTGCATCAGTTAATAAAACAGAACTGCAGCAGCTGTTCTCCTTCAACTCACGTAGTTTGAAAAGCCTCCAGTGAGATGCTCAAGAAGGAAAAAAAAGGCGACTCAAGCATTCTGTTACTTAGACTGTAGGAGAATGGTAAACGTTTATTGAACTTGATGCAGCTGCATTTTAATTGTTCTTACAACCAAATAAATGCAAAATATAATTTATCCTTCACATTAAAATCTACAAAATTACAACACTGTTCTGCTGATTATTCAAGAGCCTACTAATGGTGTAAGTATTGTATTTTTGTTAATTATACACATTTTCAGTGGTTTAAACAGTGCATAAAATCTTTGTGTGTGTGTGTGTGTGTGTGCATGTGTGCATATATGTATGTCAGTAACTAACAAAATGAAAACTTGTTTAAAAAAAAAGAAAAGAAAGAAAAACATTGTGGTTTTCCCCTCTATCAGCTATCTGTGGTGGATAAACATGCTATGCCCAAGTTAACGGTTCTGGAATGATAAGGATAACTGCCCCAAAGTGCTTTTTCCAAAAGGCCCACTGGACTTTCTTGGATTTTTTTTCTTTGAAAGTGTTTCACTTATCATCCAAGAGTATCTATCTAAGGTGAAACAGAAGGTTCTTGATGAGCCCAGTTGCCTTTTGGGAAAACCACAACCTGGATGATTGAGAAATACCATAGATCACGGGTGTCAAACTTGTCACGTTATGTTGCCATCACATGATGTATTGCTATGTTTTTTCCCTTCACGGAACTGGGGTGGGCGTGGCCTATGCGTGATGCATCCAGCCCACAAGCCACCAGTTTGACACCCTTGCCAAAGATGATAAGGATGACTATTCTAAAGAATGGCATGCACTTCACCAAATTAGGGCCACGTAACATTAAAATGGAAAGATAACTCAGACTGATACCTCCAGAATCAGTCTCTAGTTTTTGATGCTCGGCCATGACAGGAATATTCCTTGCAATCAGTGACAGGCTGTGATTATCAGAATTGAAGCATTCCTATCTTTCACTTCCAAAATTGCAGATACATATGATAGTTTTCTTTTAAAAAGTGTGTATCATTACTTAGTGTACTATGGATATAACACATTAGGCATTGATCTTGAGTAATACAAATTTTTGCAATAATTTGCAGAACTCACAAGGGATGTTTTCATATTATAGCTTCAGTTAGTCATACCGTTTACCATAGATGTATACTCCTTGAGATCCTACTTTTGCTTTGATACTCTTACCTAGTATTTGTGTGTGTGTGTGTGTGTGTGTGTGTGTGCGTGCCTTCAAGTCAGGGAAAAATCTCTGCAGTTTTCTTGGCAAAATTTTTCAGAAGAGGCCTGTCATTGCTTGTTTCCTAGGGTGATGGAGACTGACTGGCCCAAGATCACACAGCTGACTTCATGACTAAGGCAGCACTACAGTAGAATATTTTCCTGCATTCTAGCCTGGTGCCTTAACCACTATGCCGAAGTGGCTCTCGTATATGGTACTATTTATAGCCAAAATATATTAAACTCAGTGGTGGAGAAGGAAACCATATCGATGTATCTGCATATAACTTTATTTTTTTTATATATGAGAAAGTGCTTAGCAAGAGCTGCATATCAATTAGTGCTATTTTTGTCCTGATTTCTTTTTCAGGGCAAACAGAGTTTACCTAAACAGTAAAATACCAATTCTCTTTTTAGCAAATTACCTCCAGATTCAAATGAGATCAAGGCTGCATCCATAATTTGCACAAAGGAACTAATAATCATATGAACAGTCTGAAGTGAATGGTTTGTATTCAGACAGAATATTGATGACTGACAATGTTTGATGCTATTGCTTGGGTTCTGAAATAAGTTTTTATTTGACCTTAAATGTCAATTTTCAAGGTGTCAACCACCAGGTGAATATAATAGTTCACCAGGATTATATAAATGTTTTAAGTCCTAAAGAAGATCTTATTCTTATCAGTTTAGAACTGGAAGAAAATCAGCACCAACTAAGCACAAAATGGCATTAATCAACTCATCTTTAGCCAGTGGTTTGTTTGTTCATTAAGCCAACTTTTCAGGATCTCTTAAATGTGAGCCACCACATTGGAAAAGCCAATGCATATAAGTGGCTTAGCATTTGATGTCAAGCCACTGACATCACCACAAAATAATATGACAGCTGCAATAAGAATTTAGTGACTTTTTCCAGGACTACCCACATTCTTGGTTCTCCCATTTTTAACTAATCCATCCAACCCTAGTAACCCCTTCTTCCCAAGAACCTCTACAAACAGACCATGATTAACTATTCAGTGCAACTACTCCATATCCTGTCATTTGTAGGCGAAAGAAGTAGCTATTTTATGGGATGAAATCCACCTAGGCAACTATCTAGTTCAGGAGAGTGGGAAAAATGCATTGGCTCACCCTCTGCACCCTCTCTCCTAGCTGTTTGAACTTCACTTTTTTTTACATAAAGGGAAAGTACAGGTAGTCCTTGACTTACAACAATTTGTTCAGTGACCACTCGAAGTTACAGTGGCACTGAAAAAAGTGACAATTTTTCACACTTATGACAGTTGCAGCAACCCCAAAGTTATATGGTCAAAAGTCGGATGCTTGCAATTGGCATATATATCTGAGAGGTCCTTGGTGCTCTCTGAGCTTGGTTGTTGTCTTGCAGACATTCAAACAAGGTAGCATTTCACTGATTATATTTTCTAGTTTGGGTAATGAAATGTCTGCAAGAAAGAAAGAAAGAAAAAGCTCAGTGAGCGCCAAGGGCCCCTCATTTCAACCCTGGGCTACAAATATTCTCCTTTATTGGCACACGGTTGCAGTGTCCCCAGAGTCACATGATCAGAGTTCACTTAACTGTGCTATCAACTTAACAACTGCAATGAATCACTTAACCACCGTGGCAAGAAAGGTTGTAAAATGGGGCAAAACTCACTTAATAGCCCATCTTGCTTAGCAATGGAAAATTTGGGCTCAATCGTGGTCCTAAATCGTGGACTAGGGGAATATACTCTTAAATCCTGATTATGTGTGTCATCCAACCTGGTGCAGAATTGAACAAGGAACAAGATCTATAGCTTTTGCTCAGTGTCTTAAACTCCCGAGGAGAAAAGCTTTGGAAGTTCGTTTGGCCCGAAATGGGCCATTGCAGAAGGCAGGCGCGCGGAAACCTCGCCTCGCCTCACTTCACCCCAGAGGCAGCGAGACTCGCGGTCGCGGTCGGCCTTTCCGCACCGGGCGCCAATCTCTACCGAAGGAACGCTGCGTGTTTGCCTTCCACGCGAGACTCTTCCAAGGGAAAGCAGCCCACGCCGCGTCTCGATTTCCCACCGCCCTCGGTTCTCGCTTCTCCTTCCAACCCCTCTCAAACTCCTGTGCTGCTCGCTGGCCTCGCCTCGGGGCCAGTAGGCGTCGTGTTGGAAGGGAGCGGAGAAGAAAGACGAGGCGGTTCGCCGCTGTACCCCAGCAGCCACTGTAGTTCTCCGGCTCATTCACCACTACCACCCTCTCTCTCAAGTCAATCCGCCTTCTCTCAGAATTAACGAGCGGGATGGGCGCTCGCTCTTTACTTCTGAGGAAATAATGAAATGGGTTCGCGGTCTCCACACACTTCCAGGGCTCTAGAAATCGAGACCGCGCGGCCGAGGGCATCTGGGGGGGGGGTCAGTCCACTTGGGTCCAAGCGCACAGTGTTATTCACCGCCCCCTTATCTAAACCCGCCACAGTTTGGCAAACGGGGTCCCAAAGACCCCCCCTCCAATCCACGCGGAGTGTTTGCTATGTCTCCGACAGAGCCTCGTGGTGGAAACCCCGCGCGCTTCTTGGCCGCTTAGAGAGCCTCGCCGCCTCCAGCGCTCGGGAACGAGCAGGTGAAGCTAGCGCCAGTCCGCAGCCCCCCGCAGCAGCTGGGGGCACCGCACTACAGGCGCGGAGCTCCACCGAAGGGATACTTGGACGGCAGTCGCCCCATCCAAAAGAACAAGAGTTCGCGCCCGCGGACACGTCCCTCTTATCCCGGCAGTTTCCGCGGCAGCTGGATCGTCTCCTTTTCTTCCCCACTAGCGCCGTTTTTTACGCGCTTGTTCCCGCTCCCCAAGGCGCGTCCTCGGTCGTTCTCCCATCTTAGATCGGAAGACGCTGACCGCAGTCTCAGTCGTTTCCGAGGGCTACATCTGGACGGTGGAAACTGGGGACCGTCTCCAGCGCCTTTCCGGTTATTTCTGAGAAAGTCCTTCCTCGCTCCCAAAGAGACGCCGCCGTCGCTTCGACATTTTCGTTGGCCCAAAACTGAGCCTGGTTTTTGAGAGGGCATGCCGTTTCGTCTGCTCCTCCGATCCTTCCCTTTTGTAAAGACCCCCACCCCCACCCCCGGCGAGTTTTCTAACAGCGCTTCCACATGCCGTCGCTCTTCCCATCAGTCACCCCAATTCATCCTTGCTTTCTCTCTCACCCTTCTACAACCACCTCCACTATCGGGACTTCGGTCCCCACAAAGAAAAGACTGGGGACTTAAAAACGCTCGTCCTGTCACCCCAATAGTTCTCAGTCATCCTTAGCATCAATTCCTGGCGCTTTAAGCCTCTCTTCTCCCCCCTCCCCACCAGCTCGTACGATTGTATCCATGTCGTCGGGAAAGCGAGGGACAGCCACTGTACCCCCGCTTCTCAACAGCATCGACGCCGGTAGTGGCTTTGTTCCCACGCATTATCCACCCCCCCCTCCATGACCGAAATAACCGCAGCTGTCACAGAAAACTCCCGTTCTTCTCAACTCCGTCTCCCCTACCACCGTCCCCTTCCCGAAAGAAACAGCCTCCGCAACAGATGCTACCCCAGCCCACGGACATCAACACCACGTCGAAAGACCCGTAGTAAAAAAAAAAACGAGCTGAAAGACACCCCTACCCAGCCTCCAGGCTTTTTGACTCCAATGGCCCAAGGTGAACCCCCTCTGTCCCCAAATAACTATTAGAAATCCCGCTCGGAACAACCACGCCGAAGCAAACCCCAACAGAACCAGCAATGGCATCGCTTCCCTCTTAATAATCTCTCCCCCCCCCATTGACTTAATCCTACCAGTTCTTTCCATCTCCAGCTCGGACACCTCGCCCCTCCCTCCCTAATTCCACACACTCGGAGAGTTTGCAGCGCTAATTCACAGCCGGCCAAACATCTTTGCTCGCTACGTTTTAAATGTTCGGCAAAAGGTATACTGAAGGTGTATGTGTTTGTGTGTGTGGAGTGGGGTGGTGGTGGTAAGCTTAGATGCCCCCTCCTGCCTCTCCCCCACCCCCGCCCCAAACCAGCACCACACGAGGGTCCTGGGCGGTCTTGCTCATTGGCTGCCCGCTTACCTTTTTCAGCGCGGACATTCTAGTGCATTATTCATTTAGCGTATAGTGAGTTGCATGCTGCGTTCAACGAGTCAGGTGAAGGATAGTAGTGGTAGTAACAGTGGTGGCAATAGTGAAGGTGAAGAAGAAGAGGAAGAAAAGAGGCAGAGAAGTATGCATAATTAACATTATCCCCCGCGTGTATTTGTCTCAGAGACTCGCGCGCGGCCAGCCACACATTCGGGAAAACTGCGCCGCTGGATAAGTCCCCCTGTCGCGGTCCAGGCGCTGCCCGGCTGCTCCGTTAAAAAGCGGCTTGTGCGCTGTGAGCAAAGCAGCTTCGCCCGCCGCTGCTGCTGCTGCTGCTGCTGCCGCTGCCCTAACCACTCTCGAGGTGGAATTCTCACCGTTCTGCGCAGCCGCGGACGGCCTCACCACACCCTCCCAACCAGAGCTCGGCAGGCGGGGCGCAGTTCAGTCTCCGGCCAGGCAGCCCTAGAAGGGAGGTCTTCCCCCGCCCCTTGGAACGTTGGCTTAAGGACCGCCCCCTTTAGAGCAAGAGCCAATGAGAAGCCAGAGCCTCTGCGGATTAGATACGCCCGGATGGAAAGAGGAAGCTGGGAGTGGGTCGGTGCAGCAGCAGTAGCAGCAGCAGCAACAGCAACAGCCGGGGGAACGTGGAGGGATGTTTTCCAACCGGATGCTATGATTCTCCCTCTGCGAGGGGTGTGAGCCTTTGCTGCTTTTGTGCACCTCTCTGGGACACATGGCCTTGAACAGGAGGAGTGAAGGTGAGGCGGCGGGGCGAGCTGGGAGCAAGCAGGCAAACAAGAACGTCGCTGTGCAGGAAGCATTGAGATTAGGCGGAGCTGGGACGTGCTGTAGTAGAGTTTGCTGCGATCGGTTTGTTTGCGTTTCAGGCATGGACAAAGCACTAAAGGCTAACAACAAGAGCCTTAAGACTCTTCTGCTGTTAAGGGGTGAGAAGATTTGAAGAAGCTTTGGAAAGAGGTCATCAAATAGCGTGGAAGAGAGAGAGAGGGAGGGAGAGAGACAGAAGGATAAGATAGATCTGGTTTGCCTGTGACCTGACTTGATGGGCAAAGTAAGGTCCTATAATGGTGAAGCTGACAGGTGACACAGTAAGGTTTATCTGTTTTGGTTCCACCTTCAAGTAATTCACACAAGAAACATGATCAATGTGCAGTCCAGCAAATCTGAGGAATGCCATACCAGGGAAGGATGGACTCTGTTATTAAGTCACATCCTAAGATCCCAAAATTGGGGATTGCTGAATGTCAACTTGGATCCCTGCAATTGCTAAAGAAAGTGTGTTTGTCAAGTGCTGAAAAATATTTCAGTGATTGATAAAATTATGTATTACTAGTTTTTTGTTTCTCTAATATTGCATCACTTACTGATAAAAGTTTTAATGTTTTTAAAAGTGTGCCTGGGACCCTGAGATGAATTGATCTATATAACAGATAATGTGCCAGGAATGCAGCAAACCACAATTTTGAAATTTACATTGTTTGTTTACAGAGATGGACCTACTATTTACACAGTGTGAAGCAAGATCATGCAGAACAGTAGTCACCAACCGGTGGGCCGTGAAAATTTTTTGGTGGTCCGTAGAGAAATGTCACCCCTAGACCACCCCACAAAGCAATTAATCCAGGCTGCACAGGAACACAAGGGTGCGCTGCCCACATGGCCCGCAGAAACCCTCCCCACCCACTCACTCCTTACCTGGCAAACTTGCCTGCTAAGTTGCTATTTTTCTTTCCCTCCCCCCCCCCGACCATCAGCTGTTCTGCTGTGCTGGGAGATTTGGATTAGCTAGAAAGCAGGAGACGGTTGGATTTCTTGCTTTCTATCTAATCTTTAGATCTTCGGCTCTGCCTTAAAGCAGAACCGAACCTTCCTTGGGACTGAAGCTTCTATTATTCAGTGCAGGTAGTTGATGGCAGAATCATAGATCACTAAGTGAATCTGTGATTCTGTGTGGCAACTCAATCTGCCTGCCTGCTTTGCCAGATTTTGGGTAAAAGTTGCTCGTTTTTAAAAAAAACCTCAATATTTACATAAATATTTATAATATTTACATACAAGCCATGTCCAACCAGTCTCTCTCTCTCTCCCTTTCGCTCTCTCGCTCTCTCTCTCTCTCTCTCCCTCCCTCCCACCCACCCAACCACCAACTCAGTAAGCCACCCTCAGTCACAATTCATATTAGTGGTCCCCAGGCTTCAAAATTATGAGTTTGTTGGTCCTTGAGGTCCAAAAGGTTGCCGACCCCTGATCCTGAGTGAGTAGGAGGGAGTGGGTAATGACTGCCCAAGTACAAGACTACCAGGGATGAAGTGTAAAGTGTCACATGGTCTCCCAGTCCCTCACTAAATTAGCTTGTAATGGTCAGATATAGTAAAATAGCCTGTTGTCAGTGTTAACATAAGACAACAGTGGGATTTGTAAACTGGAAAAGTTGACAACTTCAGGCTGCAAGTAACTTGCCCCAGCCCTGTAACTAAATCTTGGAAGACAAATTAGAATGATCTGTGGACTAATGGAGTTGATTACATGGATATTGTGCTTATAATTATGTTCGGAAGATTTTTGTAAATCTTGGAAATTTAAAATTCTTCTGGCTGGATTTAGAAATATCAATGAGCAGCCATTCTTGACTACTATCTATTTTTTACCATGACATGGTAGGTTGGCATTCATCATATCTACTGTCATAATGAAATCCTAGTGTGGAAGATACATAAATATGTATTTAGTATTTATATCCAGCATTTATTTTATAAATTACTCAAGGCAACGAATGTACCTATTTTACTTCCTCCTCCTGTCTTCCTCACAACAGTCATCCTGTGAGTTAGGCTGGGCTGAGAAAAAGTGACTGGCCCAAAGTTATTCAGCTGGCTTTAATGCCTAAGGCAGGACTAGAACTCACAGTAGCAATAGCAGTAGCCTTAGACTTATACCCTGTTTCATAGCACTTTACAGCCCTCTCTAAGTGGTTTACAGAGTCAGCATATTGCCCCCAACAACCTGGGTCCTCATTTTACTGACCTTTGAAGGATAGAAGGTTGAGTCATCCTTGAGACGGTCAGGATCAAACTCTTGGCAGTTGGCAGAATTAGTCTGCAATAGTGCAATACTGCATTCTAACCACTACGCCACCACAGCACAATCTCCCAGTTTCTAGCCTGGTGCCTTAATCAGTCTCTAGGTCATTATTTCAATGAAAATTATAAACTACTTTCATCAGCTCTAATATCTTGGGTGCAGCCTGCTCATGAATCAAAATGTTGTGAAAGTAGACAACTTGGGTGTTTTTTGGGGGGAAGGATGGCAAAGTTAGTTATAACTTAATTTGCCTTACCTTTAGCTCTGTGTTAATAGGAAAGAAAGAGTAAACTAGTTAACCCTCCCTTTTGGCTCTCAACTCCAAAGACAGCAAGTCACAAATTAGGGCTATTATAACTCCAGTTTTCTTCCCCTGCTTTGGTGGTGGGATTCAGAAAGTTTTACCACCAGTTCGGTGGGTGTGCTTTGCACGTGTGCGCACACACTTTGCGTGCATGTGTGTGTACTTTGCGCAGGCACAGAGGCGTTCCAACTCACTTCCTGCAAGCCTGCAATCTCCTGGTCGCTTCAGCAGCTGCCGCGCGGCACTCTGCTGTGCTGCACAAAACAGCTGCACTTCAAAAGCAGAGGATAAAGGTGAGTATGGGAGCCCAGGTGGGTGGGTGGGTAGGCCCAACAGCAGAGCAACAGAGAGAACCGGTTTGGTCTCCACTGCTCATCGCTGCTACTGGCTCGGCAGAACCAGGCCGAACCAGTAGAATACCACCACTGCCCTGTTTGCTTTTTAAGTCCTTACTCTATTGGTATTCAGGATCTGTTCTGAAATGATATACGTAGGAAGCATGGGGCAATTCCAGCCATGGTGATTCTGGGGTTTTTTTTCCTATAAAAGTATTCATTAAAAAAATGAATCAGGAAGTATCACCTGACCAGTCAATTATCAAATCACAATCAAGATACTTGCCCCAAAGCAACCCAGAATGTCTGGTGCGAAACTTTTGTACGCCATGGAAAAGTTTCTTGCATTTAGGGAAGATAGGAATTCATACCCCATAGTATGCTATAAAATGCCTCACCCAATCTGGTCTCAGTATGTTCCTATGACTCCAACTATTGAACACTGTAAACCTCAATATAAAAAGTGTAGTGCGAGATGGCAGCACCAAGCTGACCTTGGCTGATCTTTAAAAAGTAATCAGAGTTGAATCTGGTTAGCGTTTATATGGTAGATGCAAAGGTTTTAGGCTAGATTTAGAAGGTGAAAATATCCTGGAAGAAGGCAGTAGTGAATCTCTTCATATTATTTTCCCAAGAAACTCAGTGAAGATATACATTGTTATATGTGAGGATGTCTGATATTAAGGTGACCAATTGTCCTCCTTTAGGGAGGACAGTCCTCCTCTTGTATGTTCTGTCTCTCTCAAAAAGTATCCTCCTACATGTCCTCCTTTTTGATATTTGAAGACTAATCTGTAAACCTCTGTATTTGATCGATGCTGATCCAATCCGTTGCGTGTGATGTGACATATTTGTATTTGACATGACGATTCATCAAGGCTCGGTACAGTGCGGCGAGATGCGATTATGAGACGCATGTGCTCTGCACAGGAGAATTGTTTTGAGAGAGTGCGCCACGCGCAAGAGTGCGCCATGCACAAGAGTGGCTTCGGTTTTTTTCTACAATTAATTTGTGTCCTCCTTCTCATTGTAAAAAAGTTGGTCACCTTACTGATATGTCTTTAAAAACCATGGTTTTAAATATTTTGACTTCATATATGTGACCCCAACTGGAGAACATAAACAATGATGGGCTGCTTGTCAGAGGAATAAGTCTTGGTTTGTAAATAATGCTAAGATTATGAGTACTAAGATATGATTTGTTCACCCTGTCCAGATAGTGGGAAAATGTGAACAATAGCTGTTGGACAGAAGGAAAGAGCATAAATGTGCCTTTACAATGGGTGTGAGTGCAGCCAAAATATTAGTTTTGCTTATCTATTAAATCTATCACAAGGCTTCCTGTGTCATTTAGTTACTCCAGTGAAATTAGTGGAATGACAAAGAGAGCTTGATTTTTCACTATTTTAAAATGCAGATGAAGGTTCTTGAAGTCATTGTAAAACAATACAGCCATTTACCATTGGAACTTTTCTCTACTATTGATGTAAAGGAACAGTTATCCTTTGGGTCAGCAAAAAACATAAGCAATATAATTATTATCAGTTCCACTCTTCCTTTATGTTCTGGCCAAATTATGTGATTCTAACTGATACGTTTGCTAATATACCCTTCTGTTCGTCTCTCCAGAGTGTGCAATTCTTCCCCCTTGGTAAATGTCATCTGTAGCATGGAAAAGCCAAGCTGTTCTATTTATTGATTCTGTGTCGTTTTTGCCCATTGCAACATTTCATCTCACAGAAGTTCACCATCACACCAGTTTGGGTTTGCACAAATCCTGTCTCTGCCCTCAATTCCCCTTTGCTTAAGTTTGTAAGAATTTCATCTATCTCATTTGGAGCTGGAAGAGAAGATTGACTTGACCACATTAAGGAAACTGACAAGAAGTGTTTGGAATTTGGAGATATTTATCTCTTCATCCCTGGAATTTTTTTTGGGCAAAATCATCTATTTTCAATAGCATAAGGGGTAGTGCAATATCATGCTTATATGTAATAGGTAAAAGGTTGGGGAGAACTAAAGAAAGGGATGGGCTGGAAGAAGCAATAGGTTTATATAAGCTAGATATCTTTACAGGTACATTTGAAAAGGAAATAGGGAACACAGAAAAGATCTGGTTTTAACTAAGAAGCAGCAGTTGCTAGCCATTCAAGGGAAAGGAGATAAAACCATACATTTCTGGAACAACATCCATAGACAGGTGCTTTATCCTTCCTTGTTTGTTTATGACCTTCAAGTCAGTCTTGACATCTGGACATTGCCTGGACATTGGCTGCAGTTTTCTTGGCAACACTTGCCAGCCCATTTTTTCTGCAGCTGGCAAGGCTGGCAAAGCTTTCCTGAAGGCCTCTGTAGCTGATAACAAAGCTCTGGATCAATCCTGAAGGCCTCTGACAGTGAAAAGGAGGCCCGGGGGGGTGGGGGGGCGACGCATGCAAGTGAGGTTAGTCAGTGGATTACATCCCCTGAAAATAAGACCTGGTGCTTTTTTTTGGTGGCAAAAAAAAATTAAGACAGGTCTTATTTTCGGTAAGATAAGTCTAGTAGTAGATAAGTCTAGTAGATAAGTCTAGTATAACAAAGGAATATGGATTGCTGGAATATATTGGAGTCTGTTTAAACTTCAAGTATTTTGTCTTGTTAATTCTGTATATTTTATGTCATCTGCCTTTTCTGCACGCTTCACATTTCTTTTCTCAATTGCCCTTTTAATTCATTTCCCAAATTAAAAATAATTCCTATATTATTATAATTCTTGGCTCTTTTCTCCAGGGAGACTGGAACAGATTCAACTTTCATTTGTTCAAAATCAGCTCATCAGAAATCTATACGGATCATAGAATTTTTACACAATTGATGTTGGTTATGCCCTTTTTTTTCCTCATTGTAGAATTTTACTTGCTTCCTATTTGAAAGGACAATAATCTATTAAACATTAGTAAAGCATAACTTAGAGCAGAACCTAAGGTAACAGAAAGTTAAAATTACTTTCTTGCCATCACATATTCCTTTAAACTTTATCAAAATAGATAGTTTGTTTTTGTATCCTGTTCCTTGGATGAAGTATAACTATATCTTTGGATATAAAACAGATGTTGGTTAGTAGAAGGTTTCAGTACTAATCTAGGATATTTTTCTTGTTAGGTATCATATGATAAAGATGATGGCTTCATTTTTCTATTATGTTGTACAGTCCCTTCAACGGTAAAACAAATTAGCTATCTTATACTAGCTTTGAATTCTTATCAATTTCCAGGGCCAGCTTTCTCAATGTAGTAATCCAAGAATGACAGGGAAAAGATTCTTTGCATTTATTATTAAATTAAAATCATTAAAATCACATTTGTTTTTACATAGCTTATTTGTGAAAATAAGACCTGTCTTAATTTGTTGTCTGAATTTTGTATTAATAAATGTACATATTTAGTTGTTTCTGCCAGCATATCTTATAGCCCAGAATTTTACATACCGTAAATCCATTTTAAAGAGGAGGGAATATGAAGGTGCTCTCATATGCACTGACCATATATAGGAAAATATTTCTTTTCATTATGTAAAAATAATAAAGATGAAATACAGAGCTATTTTTGTAATAAAGCTTAAATATCTTGTTATTTAAGAATTGGGTTTTTAAAAAAAATGCATTTACAGATATGTATGTGAAAATGCTCACAATGTCTCTCAGGTCTTCAAGGGAAGTGGTTGAGAAACGAGTGTCATTGATGTTGAAGCTATTGAAATTTATGGGCATAAAATATTACAGGAGGTCCATATTTGGAGATCTAGACTGTTCACCCGGATCTATTTATTAAATGTGTTGTTCTTATTAAGAGAGAAAATAGACAAAAATCATTGTGAGCTGGTGATATGAGGTTGTGAGTCTCATAAAATGCCCTATGAAACTATAATAGTGAATTGCACATATCTGAAAATAGATGTAGCTTTTTCTACCTCTAATTCACAGATGTTTTTAAATATTTATTTATTGATTTCTTTTTATCCCTTATTACATTATAAGTAACTAAAAGTGGCAGATATATACAATACTTCTTCCTCTTCCTGTTTTCCCCACAACAACAATATTGTGAAGTGGGCTGAGTTGTGAGAAAGTGACTGACTCAAAGTCACTCAGCCAGTTCCTGAATTGTATAGGATCTGCCTTGTCTTATATGCATCTATTGCAAGTAACATGCCAAATGACAGGATGGTGCTGATCGCTAGTGAGCCAAAGCTTTCTTCTTTTCATACTGACATCAAAATGGCATCTGTGAAGACATTTGCCAAGTAATATCCTTCTGGACTTTGAGATTCCCAGCGAAGACATTTTCATTCAGTCATTGTCAGTCACATATTTATCTTTACAACATTTCTTTTTGTTTGGAAGATTTTATGTATAAAATTCCAAACAACGTTCGAACGATGTGTTTTTATGCTAATATTGTTTCATTTTACTAGCACATTTATGAGCTGCCAAACAATTCATCTTTATGAATAACTGCACTTACATAAATATAGTAATAAAGTGCCCATTGACAAGATTGTTTCTAAAGGTTCTCTTCAGAAGGAGCTTTTTTGAATAGAGAAAGAAAAGAAACAAACAGATGTTACTGGTTTTCCACTTGGCAATTTGGTGTACTATGTAATTGGGCCTAGTGAAAGCGCAAAACAGGGCTAATTTTCTCTTCATGCGTTCTGCACCTCCTATGATGATGTCACATTTTTATAATCAGTTTCTAGATGCATGCTAGGGCAGTTTCCAGTGCAATTTCATCTCTGTAAGTATCACTATTGTATTCTCTTTCCCCAACTTGTTCTTTAAATTTTTAAACTGCTAATATAATCTTCAGTATATAATCTTTAGTGGTAAAGGTGAAATGGAGCACAGGTAGTCCTCAATTTGTGACCACCATTAGGCCCAAAATTTCTGTTGCTAAGCAAGACGGTTAACTCAATTTTGCTCCATTTTATGACCTTCTGTACCACATTTGTTAAATGAATGAGTGCAGTTGTTCAGGTTGTTATGTGAATCCCCATTGACTCTTTGTCAAAAGATCACAAAAGGGCATGACCTCGGGACAGTGCAACCATCATAAATGCTTATTACATAATTGTTTTCTGACATAGCATTGGATTGGAAACAATAAAAGGAAGGACAATTGGTAAGATAACACTCAACTTCTCAAAGACCCGAAGTAGGCCAATTGTTTCCATAGTCCTTTTTTAATTTTTGTTTTCAAACTGATGGGGATAATGAAATATAAAACATCAGATGTATTCCAAGACAGTATGGTAATAGGTTTGAATACTCTCAAAGATCACTGTAAGGCAGGAATAGTGAAAGACTACCGTGTTTGGAAGGCAGTAGCTGCAGTAGATAGCTTAATGGTACATATTGGTTGAGGCACATTTTTGGATTGATTCCTGGATTTGAAGGGGCTTTTTCTTAGCTTTCTCATAACTATTAAGCCTGTTCTAGATTTGCATCAATGCTCATGTATGTTGCCTACCTTAAAAATAACAAAAACTATGCCTAGTTATTTTCAATAGAGGCAGAGGGTTCTAGATGTTGCAAAAGCTGAAATGGTAAGCTGCAAGAGACCCTGAGGAATGAGGTTGTCCATCCCTGTTGTAGGCCACATTAAATGTGGTCTTGTGGCAAATACTGTTAACATTTGATGCTTGTCTATGAAAACGGGTTTGTACTTGGCCAGTGTTCTTTTGGAATAGTGTAATAGAGAACCTTGAATGTATTCTGTCAGTGCAAGAGGTTGATTTGTGAGTGCAGGGTTTGTTCATTTGTGGTGGTATATATCTGCAGCAGGTGATTGATAGGAAAACTAGGGATCTAGAGACTGCATTTTGGGCCATGGACAAATACAATGGAGCCTCTTTGCATTTAAAAAATGCGATCCTCGCCTTCGGTTGCAAAACTATATTCTTGCTTCTGTATTCTTCTGCGTATGTGCGTGTGTTTTGGACAGATGCTTTTTCATACTGTGCAATTGTATGCCCAGGTGTTTGTTTTTCTTTCGAAAAGTTATACAAGTTGCCTTCCACCCCTTCCTTTCCCAGTGATATTTCTTCATTTCACTGGGATGTGCAGAAGCTTATAGGCATATCTAAATTAATAGTAATAGGAGAGAAAACCTCCCCAGGCACATTGAATATAATTCCCCCCCCAAAAAGCAGCTTTAAATATGGTTTCTGTTCACAGTCATTACTGTGAACAGAACAATTGCTTCAGGTGCCTTATTCAGAATACAAACAGTATTGATACAAACATACAAACATGATTTAAAAGAGAGCCAAGCTACATTTCCTGCTTTTCTTGTGCCTGAAATTAAAAAAAATCTGAAAAGGTTTTGTTTGAGGAATATAGTTACTACTTTCTTGGCAACATAGTAGTCATCCTTACTGCACAGATGTCATTTTATTCTCAGCTTTTTCTGATAACGATGGCATTATTGAAGTTTTCTTAGTGTTGTGGATTGTGTGTATGAATCTGCCTGGGGTATCCATGAACAAATGACAACTTTGGGTATTTTACCATTAACCATTTAACATTAAATGAAAAGTTGCAGGCTTTTTCTTGGCCAAGGCCAAGAAGAACAAAGCATATGAAGGAAAACTTTCCCATAGAAGGGGCGAAAAGGAACACAAAATATTTGCTCAGATACAGTTGACAGTTTATAAAACCTATTATTTCAAAAGGACTTGTGTAGATCTTCAGGCAAGTATGATTTGATAACAAAATTAAATGGTTCTACATAACTGCTGTCAATGCCTCCATTGAAAACAAGCAGAATTTCATCAAAGTTAGAGCTAGGTTTCTAAGAAGTATATTTTTCCTGCTTTTAATATGCATCGTGCACTGGAAAAATATTCCCCTTCAGTTGTTGGTGAACACTAAGGTCCTTCATCAATGGTCATCTTTGCTAAGGGTGTGGAGTTGTATTTGGGTTGCATTTTGAGGGCCGCTGCTTCTTCAGCCCAAGTTAATGTTTCTTTTGCAGTTTGAAAGTTCTTTTCATGTACTGTAATTTGATTACATTACAATGTAATGTAATGCAATTTGAAAGGCTCATGTGCTGTAATTTTACTTCTCAGTTAAAAAATGAAAATAGCTGATATGGTTGCTGATTCTGATATCCATTCTCTCTCTCTTTCTTCATTTATTTGTATGTTTGTATAAGTTTCAGCACAAATGACTTGACAAACTAGGTATCAAAACTTTGCAAAACTTAAATAACCTGAAAAGTCTTGTTGGCTAATAGGAAGGCTGCCTGATAATCATGTGACTGACCTGCCATTGTTATTACAAAATAATAAATCAAATTTTGCATAAGGCCAAATAAAACCTATGAAGTAAAAGTGTACGTATAAACTTTAAATTTATTCCATACCACAAGGACACAAGCAAAAGATGATAAAATGTTTCGAGGTGCCTGCCCTGCAGCAGTACAGAAGAAAGAATATTGTAATCTGCCTTTGTAAAGACCTATAACTCCCATCAAATATAATCAGGAGAAAATAGATAGCTAGTGTAGATTGAACTGCAGCTCTAAATTCAGGAACCATTGTGTGAACTTTGACCTGGTCCCTATTTAATGCACAGTTGGGAATAGAAGTCAGTTTTTAGACCAGAGTCTTTTTCAGCAGGATTGGAGATTACTATTCAAGTGAGATGGGACAGCCTAGATAAAATCTAGTTAAGTTTATTCTGCTATCTGTTTTCTATCCTGGATTCTAAGGCCAGTGTCAGCAATGTACTTGGCATTGGCAAATAAAGTTCTGGAAAACCTAGATTGTAATCAATCAGTTATTTTATTTTAAAGGTCATTGGCCAGTAAAACCAAACAAAAGAATGCTAATTGATTAGAGTAAAATAAGCTTTAAAATAATATCATAGTACAAGTAAAATTGTAAGTTAAATGTTTAAGAGTCTGGAACTGTAAATTTGTATATGACAACAAATAACAAACAGTAAAATTACAAATTTGAAATATATAGAGAATAATTATAATACTGAAAGCTATGGAAAAGTATTAATTAACATTTCTTGAAAAAATGTGATTAATATATGAGGAAGGATAATGCATAAAGAGTGATTATAGTTTCAAAATTAAAAGTTAAGAGTCCAATTATAGGACTATTTATATTGTTAAAACAATTCTGGCAGCTAATTAAATTAAGACATAAATAAGATTCAATTGACTGCAAGAACATAAAACATTAATAAACAGTAGAAACTAAATAGCTGCATTTGAAATGTTTCCAAACAGAGAATACCTAGGAGATGCTTGAAAAGAAATGATGGCGAATTGTACAAACTATGGAACAGTGTTTAGCTGTAATCATTGGAGTAGAATCAGATTAGCCTGATAGTAACCAGCAACTTGAGATGGAAGGAATCAGAGTGACCGGAATATTTGGGGGATGAGTGAAAATAGTATTTTGTGGTGTCTATGGAGATTCTCAGTCATGGTTATCCCAAAGATGCTTTTTCAAGAGGCAACTGGACTTTCTTTGTTTTTCCTTGAAGACGTTTCTCTTCCCATCCGAGAAGATTCTTGGATCAGAAACAAAGTGTCTTCAAGGAAAAACAAATAAATTCCAGTTGCCTCTTGAAAAAGCACCTTTGGGACAATAATTCCTTTTGGACAGTAATTCTTGGTGAATGTCATTATAGAAGAAGCAATACAATGTGCTTCTCCATTGCAAGGGCACAATCTCCATTCAAAAGGGACGTTTCAGGATTTCATTCTCCCCCAGGATTTATTGCGAGAGCATTGAATCCAGCCAAGGACAAATTCTTTCTGAATTTGGGGGTCATTATGCAACTTCCCCATCTGGCTGGGGGAACTAAATGTGCAGTGTCTCAGAAAAATGTTTCTAGGTAAGACTGATTATGGCTTTGAGTCTATGACATGTTGTTTAAGATCAACTATCACCGATTCATAGCCCAGCAGGCTAATGACTGCCCCTGAGAAACTATTAGATTTGAAATTTTCATATATTTTCCTACACCAGAGAGATTGGAAATTGTCAGTCATAATTAAAGGGGCCAAATCAGCTGGGGGAAAAAGAAGCTTAGGCCAACATGGAAGGATGTGAATCCAAGTGGAAGTTTCTATTTTGGGTAGGTCAGCTTCATGGCAGTGTACGACATTTGGAATGCAGCAGGATACTGGGAAGATAGATCTCAAATACTTAGACTGAACTCTTTCAAGGGGAAGAAATGACCTGTAAGGCCCCAACTGGTCTCCAAAGGGAAGTTTCTTGTTGAGAAGACTTTAAGCATTATGGGTACATTCTGAACTCCATTAAAGTAGATAGAAAGATTGTAGAACTACAGTTGTTTTCTGGACCTAGATATTCGAAGGTCTTAACTTGTTTGATTGGTTGTTTGGCCACTAGCTGTGTGCCCTAAGGCTAGGCTGTAGAGTCTCAAGTGAAATTACTACTAATAAAGGAGGATATTCATAGCTCAGGGTTGAAATCAGGAGCCCCTGATTATTATTTATTTTCTTGAAGACATTTCATTACCAAACTAGGTAACATCATCAGTTACTACTGTGTATGAGGGTTACCTCTAATAGACGTTGTCTTTGCCTGAAAGAGTTTTTAAATACAACTGTCAACCTCAAGATTAAGTCTTGAGCAGAGCACATTGAGCAGCAAGTGTTTTCCAGCAATTTTGACTGTTCGCAGCACCTTTGGCATCATCCCCTAAGGGACATTAATAATCTTAAGAACTTCCTTAAGTGTTTGATGCCAAATTTTCGGAGGCCAGCCTTTTTTTCTCTTTCCTCCAAGAGATATCCACCATAGTGCAATTTTTAGATGCCGGTCTTTAGGCATACATAACAAGCTGAATTTGATGTTCATCCACAGTTCTCAAGAGGTACTCTAAATTTGATTTTCCTAGTACCTTTAATTAGCGATATGGTCACAATATGAGACGCAACCACAAAGGGTTTATTTGAAGGTGTTCACGAGCTCAAATGTTCATACAATAATGTTGTCTTTTAGGTGTTCTGAGTTTTTTTAATAACAAATTATCAGTTGTTCATCTTGGCACTGTTGAATCAGATTACTAATGGTTCTTTAGAGCCTGCCATGTCAGAGATAGAATAATGACATTATCTTCAGATAGAATAAGTGGGAAATGCTTGTTTGGCAATTTAGAGCCATGGATGTACATGGTTTTTAATTGGTGGATTAAATAATTAATAGATGTGGAACAGAGTTGAGGGTACTATGCAGTCCAGTGGGACATGTCTAAGGGAAGAGATCTACTTGGTGGTATCTCCCCTGCAGGAATGATCTGTCATGCGGTTTAGCTACTATATGAGCAAGAGTTTGTCAATCATTGAGTTACTCAACTTGTGCCACAATAAATTGTGATACTGAATGAATAGCTGCCTTGAAATCAATAAAATCAGTGATCAGTAGTGAATCAGCCTGGTCTAAAACAGCTTGTGCTTCCTCTGGGGTGAATCTTTGATCAAAAAAGGAACACTTAAAATGCTCACAACTTAAAATATTATGGGTTTTTTAAAACTATTTTTTAAATTTTGAACCAATTCCAGTAATAATGGCGAAAAAGAAAGCAATAAATTTCATTTAATTAATTAAAAGAAGAGAAGAAAAATATTAGGGGGACAATTAAAAAGGAAATAAATTGTATTAAAACATTTTAAAAGGGAACAGCCTATAGTCTAAGGTTAATTAGTTTTTACAGTATCAGAGTAATAACGTATACTGTAAACCATTGCAGTATAATTTTTAAATCACCAGTTAAATCCAGACCTTATGACTACAGACCATTATTCAAGCTGTAGTGTAATCTCACCATTCCAAGAATATGAGATCACCTTTTTTAAAGTTCCAGGTTCAGTATATCCTGAGCTCCTTATAACTAGGCAAATTCCAGATCTTTAGAATATAATTAATCTATTGATTACATTGAACCTTAATTTGGTGGGGAAAGAAAGGTTGATATCTCCAACCAACTGTGGCTCTTAGCTCCTACTGTATATGGCTTTCTCTGCTTCACAGTGACATCCTTGCGAGGGCTGTTTAACTTAGGGCTAGAGGTAGAATTTCCAGGACCGCTGGTGTTAGGAGAATTCAACCTGCTTTCCCTTGGGGCTGGGGTTGGAGCTGCCCGGAAGTTCATGGTTGCTATAACAACCATGGTCCTATCCAAAGAAGGCCACATGTTGATCTGTTTTTTGTCTCAGAGCAAACAAAATGTATTGTAATTGAAAATGGGAGAGATTTTGCTTCTTCTCATGAACAGATCGATCATAGGGGTTTTTTTTGACTGACACTGGATACTTTAGTTCCCAGAACCAAGTCATAGAAAGATTGGCTGGCTGTTTAATTGATATGTGTATAAAAAGATACACAGCTCACCCTTGAGCATAAATTGACAACCAACGCTTAGATACTTTTAATGAAACTGTAAGTAAAGTATGCTAGATTGCATTTCTTCCAAGAGCTTCAAGTGACACATGTAGTTCTCCCTCTTCCAATTTTCCCTTTCCAAGAGGCAGAGATTGATTGGCCTCCGATCCTCTTCTAATGAACTTCCGTAGCTCAAGTGAATTTGAACCTAGACCTTTCTTGGTCTTAGTCCAATACTTTTATGGCCTGTAAGGTAACCTTCCCCAGTTGCGGCCCTCCAGGTGTCCTGAAAGTGGGATCTATAGATCTAGGAAGTTAGGTAAAAGTGTCTTGGGGCCTGTTCCATTCTACAGAGATCCTGTATTTCACCAGTACCCAAGTGACACAAAGACCCCTTTATATGTTAAGAAATTTGGCAGATTCCACATGACAGTAGTTCTATGCTGACAAAATATAATGTGACAAAAAGCTAATAATCATGAGTAATGTGTTTAAATGGGTTTGTATTTTATTAATCACAACAGCATACATGTGCAGCTTAAAGAACTAGGATTAGATATACATCTATTAATGAAGAACATTTGGGGAGGAAACCCTCTTGACAATCTGGATGGTGACAAGCTTTTACTTCTGTTCAATTTCTGTTCAAATAAGCCACACCCTTAATTTTAAAAAATGTAAAAGAATTGAAAACCAGAAAGATTTGTTTTATGACCTGATCCTCTTCCCCAAGATGTGTAGGTTTTTCTTTGGTTGAGAAATTGTTTCTGGGCATACTTTGTAATAGTTGTAATAGGTCCATTGTCATCCTCATCCTGTAGTCCAGAGAGTTAGCATGGTTTTAAGGCGCCAGACTAAGAACCAGGAGACCGTGCATTGTAGTTCCATTTTAAGCATGAAAGCCTGCTGGGTGACCTTGGACCAGTCAATCTCTCTCAACCCCATCCACATCACATGGCTTTTGTCGTGAGGGAAATAGGAGGAGGAAGGAGAATTAGGTATGTTTCTCACCTGGAGTTACTTATAAAGCAAAAGTAGGAAAGAATGAATCAATCAATCAATCAATCAATCAATCAAACCACTGCTGTTCTAATTTCTGTCTTGCTATGTTATATTTTCCACTTGTGAGCTCTCCTGCATAAGAATGTCTGCTCCTTGCTTAAAGAAGGCTTTTGACACAGGAAGATGGAGTGCCTTAAGCTTTTTCTTGCTTTATCAAGACTTTAACTTCTTTATTTTATTGTTACCTTTTTAGTGTTCCAGAAGAAAGTCCTGGAAAAACTCTTCCCTGCTCCTGATGTAGTTTCTTCAAGCATAGAAAGCACTGCTGTTTTGAAAGGTGCAGTTGTAACTCAGGAAGAGTCAAAGAATGTGGCAGCTTTGGAAAAAGATTCCAGGGTCCAAGGTAATGTTTGCATGTGTGCATTGGCGTGCGGATGTACATGTACATGATCATTAAACAAGAATTACCTGTAATACCGAACCAGTTCCATTTTGCTTTGCTATGATATCCAAACCCAGCCAATCAATGTCAGCAAGTTTGACTTGATGCAACAGTATTTGGATCTGTGAAAGGTATAGGTCACTCCAATCTGTTTTGACTCTGGGGATGCTGGTAGCTTCTCTGCTGGGATGCTGGCTCTCAGCCTCAGATGTTCTGCCAGGCAAACCATGGCACATCTGCCCACTGTCTCACACTTTTGGCACTATTTTTACACACACATTCAGTAGTCTAGATTTCAGGACATATATCAAGCCCTAAAGGGAAGAGACAGGAAGATGTACCAGTATTTGCTGATAAGAGAGAACTAGGATTAAATAATCCTGGCAATAAGTAGCCAAGAATGGGGTGGGACATGTCTGTAGTAGCCTTAGCTTGCTTCTCACAGCTGGGCCAGCATTTTCCTCTAAACTTACTCCAGATTGAACTGCAGACTGATCACTTGGCATGGTTTGTGCTGGCAGAAACAGGAAAGGCACTTCAAAAGTGGAGCAGATAGAGGCACCATCCTGGTGGGCCAGAGTCATACTAAGAACATCATGCATTCGTGTCCTTAACAAATAGTTAGTGGGCCATCTATGCCACAGCAAGCAGGGTGTCTGAATAAACCCTGCATCTTTATAATCAAAAAGGATTTTGGATGAATTAAAAATGGTATATTTGGGATTTACTTGCTTCTTCAAGACCATTTTTAGTAAAGCTCTTGGCTTCAATGTGAAGACCGTGGTTGATTATTTCTGCCTTTTAGCTTGGATTTTGAGTGTTGAATTGCTGTATTATAAGTCACAGTTTTAAAACAGTAATAGTACTTCACCAAGGGAACAACAGTTATCAACAACCAGCATTTTTTTAACATAAAATATTAGCAAGGCAAAAATTAACTTCAGAAACTAAAAACATATCATAAGTATTCAGTTAGCAGGTGCAAAACAAAAGTCACCTTTGATAATTTGCCACTAAAACAGCAACACACCTGTGAATAGAAAACTATCACCTTTGAAATACTGACAAGTGGACGCTCGGGAATTACTCTTTAGTATTCAGCTGAAAAGAAGAGTGGATGCAGATTGTTAAATTTATTTCACATTCAAAACAACCGTGCACTGAATTATGATTTTTCCCAGAACATACTCCCTTAAAAAATCCCTTCACTTGTGAAAATAATGCATCTTTTTGCCCTGAAATATCATCTGGTATTTTCAAATTGGACACAATGCTTGATATTACAACCTGAGAGCCATGGTGGTGTAGTGGTTAGAATGCAGTATTGCAGGTTATTTCTGCTGACTGGCGATTGCCTACAGTTTGGCAGTTCGATTCTCACTGGCTCAAGGTTGACTCAGCCTTCCATTTTTCCAAGGTTGGTAAAATGAGGACGCAGATTGTTGGGGGCAAGAGGCTGACTCTGTAAACAGCTTAGAGAAAGCTATAAAGCACTGTGAAGTGGTATATAAGTCTTAAGTGCTATTGCTATGATGCAATCAAGCATTCTAATCAAGTTGACTCAAATTTATATGAATGGTGTCCACAATCCTATGTAAGTAGTCCTTGTTTAGTGACTGTTTGCAGTTATCGTACCAGGTACCATTCACAGTTATGAAAAACTAATTTTATGACTACATTTATAACTTTCACAGGTCTGTAAAGCAAAGGAAAGCTGAAGTATGAATATAAGCAGAGATCATTTCACATAGCAACCTCTTTGCTTAATGACCAACTTGCAATCCCAGTTGTTGCTAAATGAAGACTACCTATATACTCCAGGAAGCATTTTCAAAAGAGAAAATCACACAATTCTTGACATGGACCCAAAGAATAAACAATAGTCATGTTATTTTATGCTACATGGCCCTCCTAAGTAATAAAAATGCTTTTAAAAAAACATAGTTGAACTATTTTGCATGCATGCATGCATATATATATCATGGGCCATGTCTCTTTGGGTTTAAAATTCACTGCTATTCCACAAAAGATGCATTTAGTTTAAGGAGTTGCAGGTGTTTCTCTGTGTGTTCCAAAATATGTTTTTGCCTTAAATAGAAGATGAAGTATTTCATTGCCCTGCTTGATTATCAGTCTAATACAGCTTTCTTCAACTTCAAAATGCGTTCAGCTACGCTGCCTTTGGAATCTGAGGATTTCTAACTCCAAATAGAATTAATTTCATTGGGAAAGTCTGATCAAAATTAAGTAAAATTAAGTCCATTGATTTAAAGAGGCTGCTGTATGTTTAATTCATTGCTTATTATTTTATCCCCAAGTCCTGATCAAGTTCTTTAATTCTTTTTAACCATAAAAGCTTGAATTTTGCTTAATCCTGATGACTTTATGGACATATCTATGATTTTTTTTGACAGTATCAAAGTAAGTAGGATCTTCCTTTAGTTATATAAAATGAAGTCTTTCCTTGACTTCTAAAGCTGCAAGGCCTATAGCAAACAGTTTATTGAAAAGGACCTAGCAGAATTTAAGTGGATTGGAGAGCAAAGGAATTAATAGCTTGTAGCCCTACAATTATATAATCATTACTTCAGGAATGGGTTTGAGAACACTGTTGGGAGCCAGTAATCATGCATATTCATCATAGAAAAGGAGCATATTTGCTGTTAAATGTGAGATGTGCCCCACACGAATAGATAGAAGAATCATAATATATTACTAGATAATAATTCAGAATTATTGAGAAAGTAGGATCTTCTTTTTACATTCCTTATATTGATAATATTTCTCTAGAGTGGCAAATATATTGCTAGAATCAATAATCTGGGGTTGCAATAAACCCTATTCATTTTAAATGTGGTATTTTAAATGTAATGTGAGTTCTTTCTAAATTCCTTTGCTGCACTTGTGTTGATTTACAAGAACAGATGTGTTTCTCTGCCAGTTCCAGAATGCTAGCAGCTTAAAGCATACTTTGCACAGGCAGCCTTAACAAAATGTTGCTTGTCTTATACTAAAAATGTCTGTGATTTGGAGGACTGAGGACTGGAGATAGACTGGCAAGCAAAGCAAATATTGTCTATACATATTCATGAGAGACTCTTTGGCAGTGCAATATTGGAATAAACAACTTCTGCAGACTGATTAAACAATTCATTTTAGCAGTTAATTACTGTTGCAAGAAGGAGCAACAGACTGTAATTATTACTTTGTACAGTAGAATATGACATTTTAAACTCCTTTCCATCAAGAATTTGTCTTCTGTTGGGAGATTATGTTAACATGACATAACTATCAATATGGCTGCTGATTATTCATAATCTTCTAAAGCCATAATTTTATGATTTGGATCAATGAACTGCTGCTTTTAACTCTCAATTTCTGGTGCATAGATCTTCCGAAGCATTATCAGAGGCAAAATTCCTTGAATCAGTAAAGGATGGTGGAGTTAAGTTATTTGATTCTCATATATATATGTATATATGTATGTATGTGTGTGTGTGTGTGTGTATATGTGTATATATATATATATATATTTGTTTTGAGATTTTCACGGGTAAAGGTATGTAGGTCTTGGTGTATTCGGGTCTTGTCCCGTGTAAGATTGAGAATACCTTGGCAACGTTTCGACAAAATCTCATCCGTCATCTTCAGGCTGGTGTCTTCAACTTCGTTCTCCTGGGAGAAGTGTGTGATCGTGGCTGTTTTTCCCTTTTAAACTCTAGAGTTGGCTGTGTTGTTACTTCTTGATTGGTTTGTGGAGTTGATGTATGCAGATTGGATGGCTTTTCCTGAGACCCTGTGTGGCTGAGGTGCTGGCTGTGTGTCTCTCAGCCTTTTGTGTTGTAATGACCTGGGTAATGGGCTGTGTGATGACCTTCTGAGTTCTATTGTTGTGACGTCCTGGGTGTGGTGCTGTAATCTCCTGGGTCGTTGTCTGTGTTGCAACCTCTTGATGTTTTGTGTTGTGATCTCCTGAGTTCTGTGATGTAGTATCCTGGGTGGAAGGCTGTGATGTGACATTCTGGGCCTTGGTTTGGCTCGAGTTTGAGGTCTGGCTATGTGTTTATAAGCGTATGTCAGTTTGCTTAGTTTGGGGGTTGGAGGGGGTGTAGCAGCTGGTGTTGCAGCCATGGTCTGGTTTCTGGATGGTGGTTGCCTTTCATCTGTGGCGTGGGCTTGGGTTTGAGTCTGGTGAAGGAGATTGGTGGTGGCATCATGTGTTATTTTGGGTCCGGTGTTGGTTTTCGTGGCTGGGACTCGTTTGTTGATTAGGGCTAGTTTCCAGATGTCTGGTAGGCGGAAGTATCATCCCGTTTATTCATGTTATGGGGTGTTTCTCTATTTCGATGGCTTCCCTAATTATTCTCTTGTTGAAGTGTTCAGTATTGGAGATAAGTTTGGATCCCTCAAAATCAATTTCATGTCCTGTGGCTTTAAGGTGCTGGAAAAGGAGGAAGTTTTTTCTTCTTTTCTGACTGCTTCTTGTGTTCTGCGATGTGTGCATTTATTCTCCTGTTGGTTTGTCCAATGTATGTGGCTGGGCAAATTTTGCATGGTATTTTATAAACTCCTTGGTTTTCTAGCTGGATCTTGTCTTTGGGGTTTCTTAAGATGTTGGCTATTTTTTGGTCAGTGCCAAAGGCTGTCCTGATATTGTGTTTGTGGAGAATTTTGCTGATTTTATCTGTGGTGCCTTTGATGTAAGGGAGGAGGCGATGCCATTGTCCTGTTCTGTGTCTTGGTTTTGGGGAGTCTCCCTTCAGATTAGGTTGGTGATTGTGCTTCTTTGGAATCCATTGGACATTAATACGTTAGTGAGGGTGTGTAATTCTGTTCTCAAGTGGTCTTTGTCAGCTAGGCGTTTGGTTCTGGAGATGAGGGTCTTGGCTACGGAGTTGATCTGTGCAGGGTGGTGATGGGATTGTGCATTTAAGTAGCGGTTAGTGTGTGTCTTTTTCTGGTAGATGGTGTGTCCTAGGGAGCCGTTGGGTTTTTTTGTAAATTAGGACGTCCAGGAACGGAAGTTGATTGTTGGTTTCTGTTTCCATGGTAAAAAACCCAACGGCTCCCTAGGACACCAGCCTGAAGATGACGGATGAGATTTCGTCGAAACGTTGCCAAGGTATTCTCAATCTTACATGGGACAAGACCCGAATACACCAAGACCTACATACCTTTACCCGTGAAAATCTACGAAAACAATATATATATGTATATATACATACATATATATATACTTCATGATTGTTCGTCTGATATTAGTCTTGATGTTTATCTATGATCATCTGGGTTTTGATTGCTGGTGGCAAGGTGTTTTGGTCATTTTGTTCTCTTTTTGGCTTGTTGATTGCCTCTTTTACAGAGTATGTAGATGATGCTTATATCTGTCTATTGATGGCCAATTTGTGTCTCATAAAGGAGGACGTGTCTCATAGTTCACAGATACCACAAGTTGATATTATACACCAAGAACATGGTTGCCACATCATCTTCTTAATAGATCAGATCAGTATCCCCATAGCTTTGGACTTCTGTTATACGAGAAACCATAGCAAGCAGTGATGACAAAAAAAACTAATGAAAAAGTGTAAAGGTGCTGGTACTGACCTATAAAGCCCTATATGGACTGGGGCCAGGTTACTTGCGGGAGCGTCTCTTGCCAGCATCGACTGCCCATCTCCCTGTGCGCTCTCACAGACAGGGCCTCCTTGGGGTGCCATCGGCCAGACAGTGTCAGCTGGCGACCCTCGGGGGTAGGGCCTTCTCTGTGGGAGTGCCCACCCTGTAGAATCAGTTACCCCTGGAGCTGCGTTTGGCCCCTGACCTCCATTCCTTCGGCCGTGGCCTGAAGACTTGGCTATTCGAACAAGCCGACCTGGACTGAGGGGGGGGGTAGTTTTTAAATGTTTTATATGTTAATGTCTTTTGTGGGTGTTTTAGCTATTGTTTGGCTTAAATTTAATAACTTTTAACCAATTTTAAATTTTGTATTATGGGTTTTATTATGTGAGCCGCCCTGAGTCCTTCGGGAGAGAGGGCGGCATACAAGTCCAAGCAATAAATAAATAAATAAAATAGAAAGAGTAGAAAAACATAGTATCTATATAGTCAGTCAAAAGTGGATAAAAATCATAGTCCTGATAGAAATCCTCCTAGCAACAAGTAATGTATTATAAGAACATATAGAACACTTGTTTTTAGCCAAAAGGCCTAGATGGCGAACCTATGGCATGCATGCTGGAAATGGTACGCAGAGCCATCTCTGCCGGCATGCAAGCCGTCGCCCCGGATCAGATCCACTGTGCATGCGCATGCACTTCCCATCAGCCAATTGATTGTCGGGTATCTGGTGCACATGCGTGGGAGGCGCACGCGCAGGGGAGATGCTCATGCATGCACAGAGGCGCAGGGCATGGTGGGTTCGCACGTGCATGTGCAGTGGGCTGGAGGTTTGTGTGCACATTGCATTGTGGGTGCAGGCACGTGTGCATGCGCGCGCACACACTTTCAGCACACGATGACAAAAAGGTTAGCCATCACTGGCCTAGAAGCTTGGTTCTGGTGCCTAGTCAACTACTCTTCTGTGAGTAGAGGCACATGTCCTCTCTGTCAAATATCTGCAGATATTTGGAGAATTAATTTCAAATAACTTTCAACTTAGAACTACTAAACAATGCCCTAGTAATCCCCATTGTAAAATACCTCCCAAGTAGCCACAACAAAGGATCTCCTTACACAACTGAAACCTGGAAAACCTCTTGGAGATTATGTCATCCACAAGAATTACTAAAGGGGAATAACAGTTATTGGGGTCCAGTGCTTGTTGATTTATTCACAGCACAATGTGTTTTCTCTCTAAGTGGAATGTGGCCATTGTCACCTCATTCTGCAAGCATAATGGAAATAGATTTGCCCTTGCTAATTACAGACCTATTAGGTTGCTTAATTAGCAAGCTATATGCAAAACACGTTTATTTAAATATATTGGGTTGGATCCAAAGTGAAATTGTCCTTGCTGAGGAGCAAGCAGGATTTAGAAGGGACCACACTCACCCTTGAGGATGAGTTGTCCTTGAGGATAAGGGATGTGGTGACTCAGTGGCTAAGACGCTGAGCTTGTCGATCAGAAAGGTCGGCAGTTCGGTGGTTCGAATCCCTAGCATCACTGAGTCCTTAGGGAGAAGGGCGGCATATAAGTCTAATAAATTATTATTATTAATAGAGTGAGCTCCCGTTACTTGTCCCAGCTTCTGCCAACCTAGCAGTTTGAAAGCATGTAAAAATGCAAGTAGAAAAATAGGGACCACTTTGGTGGGAAGGTAACAGTGTTCCGTTTGCCTTTGGCGTTTAGTCATGCCGGCCACATGACCACGGAGATGTCTTCGGACAGCACTGGCTCTTCTGCTTCGTAACCGAGATGAGCACCGCCCCCTAGAGCCAGAAACAACTAACATGTATGTGCGAGGGGAACTTTTACCTTTACCTTTTACCTTTTACTCATCCTTGGGTCATGGGTTTCGTCCTGCAGTATTTAGCCGAAAAATATACCTTACTATCTAAAGGAACTCTTGGCAGCTACCATATTTTGAATTTAAAATCAGCTCCTGATTTGATTCCAAAGGAGAGGCTATGGGGAAAATTTCAATAGATAAAATGTTGCTTCTTTTTATTCGTATTTTTTATTCTAACGTCTTATTGAGAGTTAGATGCTTCTCCTGCGGGTATCTTTCTGGAGCTGTTATCATGCAAAGAGCAGTTAAGCAAGGTTGGCTTCTAGCCCCTTACTTGTATCACTTCAACAAATCAGGCTGCCCCTCTGATTGTATGTAGACAACATAGTAATTTTGTCTGTCCCCCAGATGGGAATGAGAAGGCATTGACTTTCTTTTGCCTAAAAGAGCTATTACAGTTGTAAGTCAAAGACTATCTGTATTATTTGTATTACATAGAAACCTGGGAGCAGAAAATTTGCTTGACTGGAGAAAGAATATTTTGTTTATTTATATCCTGCCTTTATTATTAGTCAAACAACTCAAGGCAGCGAACATATCCTACACATCTTTCTCCTCCTCCTCAGCAGAAAATGAGAGATATCTCTGCATCAAGTCATTCTTGAGAAATGATCACCATCACCCCAACAAAGGCTGATCTGTGGTTCTCCAACAAAACAGGTACCCACACACAAGTTGATCAAAAAGTGCCTGGCAACTCAACCCACCTTAGTACAACCAAAACGAACTATGGAAAGGATAACCTGATCTTACATAAAAAACATATCTGAAACAATCAACACACTACTGTAACCACACAGCATCACCACAGTACACAAACCAACTAAAGACCTCCAACACATCAGGTAGTACAGGTAGTCCTTGACTTAGTGACCCAAATGTGATTTTCAAAGGGCAACTGGGCTTTCTCACTTTTTTTCCTTGAAAACGTTTTGCATCTCATTCAAGAAACTTCTTTGGAACTGAAATATTTTCAAGGAATAAAGAAAAAAAGAAAAGTCCAGGTGCCTTTTGAAAAGCACTTTTAGGGCAACTATGACCTGGATGATTCAGAATCACCACGGACACTTGACTTAATGACTTTGCTTTAACAGCTGTCTGTGGAGATTCTGAATCATCCAGGTCAGAGTTCTCCCAAAGATACTTTTTCAAGTGGACTTTCTTACTATTTTCCTTGAAAACATTCTGAAGAAGCTTCTTAGAAGCAAAATGTTTTCAAGGGAAAAAAACAAGAAATTCCAGTTGCCTTTTGAAAAAGCACCTTTGGGATTTGCTTAACAACAGTTCAAAAATAAGGACAGCCTCAGAAAGGGTGCTTCATGGCCAGTAAAGCACTTCCAACCATTGCAAAAAAATTACACATGAACCTACAAGAAGTCCTTGACCTATGACCATAATGGAGTGTGGTCATGACAGTTGGAAGTGAGGGGATCATGGGATCACTTTGCTTAACAACCTCAACTCCTGCTTTCCATGATGCAGTTGATAAAGAGTGTGAGGGTTGTAAAGGAGAACATGAGATATTTCAGGGCTGTGGGAGGCTTAGTCCAGACTGAGGCCTGTCTGTCATAGGCCTCATCCTACCTCGAGAAGCCCCATGGTCTGCCTCCTGCCTCTCACTGGTCTTGGACATGTTTTTGGTCCACTGAATCCCTGAAGAATTCCCCCACCCCACTTACATACTGGGTTCCTCCAAGCCTGGGGCCTATTTTCCATCATTCATTCATTCATTCATTCATTCATTCATTTATTTATTTATTTTATTTATTTTATTCGACTTGTATGCCGCCCTACTCCCTAAGGACTCAGGGCGGCGAACATTAAAACAGAGAAAAATTTACAATAAAAAAGAATTAAACAAATAAACAAGCCGAATACAGTTAAAAATAAAACCCAAACCCCCAGGTCATTCCAGGCCGGCCCGTTGAAACAACCAAGTCTTCGAGTCCCGGCGGAAGGAGCGGAGGTCAGGGGCCAAACGGAGATCCACGGGGAGCTGATTCCAAAGGGCAGGTGCTCCCACAGAGAAGGCCCAAGCCCTGGGGACCGCCAGCCAACAATGCCTGACCGACGGCACCCCAAGGAGGCCCCTCCTATGAGAGCGAACAGGGCGATCGGAAAGTGATGCTGGCAGGAGGCGTTCCCGCAAGTACCCTGGAAGGGCCTAAACTCTGTTCCCATCACTCATCACCCATAGTGCCAGGGTTATGGTTGTTGAGCAAAGCAGTCATCTGATGTCTCAAACAGTGATCATTTTGTTCAACAATTGAGATCCTGGTCTCACTTGTGGTCATAAGTTAAGGTCTATCTGTACTGAGTCATCCACAATATGCATCCAACACGAGGAACAGCCACTATGAGGGATGCTTGGGAGTCACTGAGCTTGGTTGTTTTCTTGCAGAGGCACACTCAGACATAAACAGTATCTAAATACTATGCAAGAGAGACAGCCTCCCTACCAGCAATTAGCACCCAGGGGAGCATAGATTAACTCCAAGATTAGCATCAGACCAACAATAAAGTAAACAATATCGCAATCAAGGAACTGCCAAACAAGCCAACAGTAAACAGCCCAACCAAAGAACCTCTTAACACACACACACACACACACACACACTGATAGGGCAAGCCACTAGAATATAAACTGAGAACATCTATCACTCCTTACTAGCACTGATGATGTTACATAGTTTGGGTAATGAAATGTCTGCAAGAAAACAACCAAGCTCAGAGAGCACCAAGGACCCCTCATGTCAACCGTGAGCTACAAATATTCCTCTTTTTTGGTAACAGCTACTATGTAGGACAGAGAGGCAAAAGATGAGTAGAGCTCATCCATGAACACCAAGTAGTAGTCAGAAGACGCAATGAAAACCTATAAATTTACCATAGTTTCATGGAGGAACTGTGAGCATCCTAGACCAATGGTTCTCAACCTGTGATCCATGGACCACTGGGGGAGGGCACGGTGTCATCATGGGAGGCCACAGAGGCTTGAAGAAATGTTATAATTTAAATCTTGAGTTAAGACTTGGGGGGTCCGCAGCCATGGTCCATGGCCACAAAAGGTATTTAGAGGGGGATCTGTGGTGAAGAAAAGGTTGAGAATCACTGTCTTAGATGAAGCTAAAACCTAGCACTGATGTTATCTAGCTGGGTAATGAAACTTCTGCAACTAATCAACCAAGCTCAGAGAGCAAAAATTTTGCATCTTGGCTTTCTTAGCATAAGTAATAGAACAGATGAGAGGGTTACTAAGTAATACAGCCCTACTAGGTGGTTTAACATCCTAGGGTATAGACAATGTGGAAATTACTTGTTCAACAGAGCGATCATTCTTTTTTAACCTGCTGTATTTTCTATAAATGAGTACCATTTTTCATTATACTTCTCCATACAAAGTCTACATCTATTGGGAATTCACAGAAGCATATCAAGTTGGTTTGTGCTGACAATGTGATGTTTATTAAGCACTAATAAATGTAAACAATAGAACATTGATAAAATTTATATTAAAATAACCTTAGCTGCCCAAAGGAGAATTCCAGGTCAGGTGGTCCAAAGTCAAGCTGAAGATTTATGATGCCAAACCAAGGGAGGGATGAAGTCTTAGTGAATGAACCATGGTTGTAAATAACTGGATTCCAAGCAAAAGTCATGGTCTTAAGCCAGATGCTTAAGTTGTTCCTAGCAACAGAAGCTTGTTTCTGTGAGACTTAAATCTCCTCCTTGCCCAGCGTGCTCAACTATTACCACTCTTTCCTTAAGTTTGGCTCATTCGTTCAGCACGTTGATGCTTCTTTGTGAGTTGCACACTTCAGCAGGGTGCAGAGATCCTTGGAGGAATTGCGCTGGGTCTAAATGAGTGTGTGAAACAGCTTGTATTGTGTTTGAGTCCAACTCGGAAGGCTGCTATTCCAGGGCTCCACAGTATGAGATTGCTCTAATGCCAACGAGAGCTTTTTCATCCTGGTACTGCAAAGTTAGTAAGGTCTGAGGCCAGGGCCATCTTAACAACCTTATGGGCCCCCGGGCAAAGCAGTGTACCCGGGGCCCTACAATAACTACTCACAGGAATAAAAATGTAAATGGTTGATAAAATTAAACATATATTTATTTTATTGGCACTTCCAACAAAATCACCGATTAATTTTAAAAATGCAGTGAAATGTAACAAATATGTTGCTGTATGTATGTATGTATGTATGTATGTATTTATTTATTTATTTATTTATTTATAATTGGACTTGTATGCCGCCCCCTCTCCGAAAGGACTCGGGGCGGCTCACAACTAAAATACAACAATAAATATTTAAAAAAGAATTAAACAAGCCCAATAACTAGAATTAATTTTAAACTAATCTAAAAATTATTTATATGTTACAAGGTGCATTGAAGGTTAACATACACAGATTAATATGGGGCCCCTATGCTCGTGGGGCCCACGGGCAAGTGTCCATCAGGCCCATGCGTTAAGACAGTCCTGGTCTGAGGCCCTGCTTACTCACTACGCAGTACAGCCTAAAATGTATGTAGATAGCAAAAATGAACTCTGCCAGAAAGATGACTCTGCAAGCCTTCAATATTTGCCTCTGCTTTTTTCCTGAAAAGGATATAGAAAAGAGAACAGTTTGTTAGGGATTTATTTTTTTTGCTAATTTGCTAATTTAATATGCCCACTAAACTTTTATTAGCTGAATGCTTTCTCATCTACATCATTTGTACTCAGCTAAGCGATGTTGGTTAGGAATCCTTGGAATTGTAGCCTAACATATCTGGACGGCATCAGACATAGCCTGACCAAGTGCTTCTCAATACCTCCCATCCTACTGGGCATCAGAGGGAAAGGGCCCCTTCCAGGTATATTTGGAGGTCCATGGTGGTGGGAAGTTGTGAAAGGCAGTTAGCACAAATTTAGTATCAAGCCTGCAGTGGCACCACTCATGGGAAAGAATGGGTTAAGGAAGAATGCCTTGAAGAAATCTTGCTAGGCAGAACTAGAAATAAAACAATTTCCCTTTTGACTAAATAGAGAGTGAAAAACCAGGAATAATTAGTCCACCTATAATATATGTTGGCTCTTCACATACCTGGTTTCTCTGAGAAGAAATTCCGTTATAAACATGTGCTTTTGTTCTCCATATTTCAGGATCTTTCCTTCCTGTCATCTCTTCTCCTGCAGACCTTGTCTAGATGTTTCCAACCACTAATTCACTTTTTTTTTTAATTACATTTATATGCCGCCCTTCTCCGAAGACTCAGGGCGGCTTACAGTTTTTTGGGGATACAACCCAGTATGCTCAGCAATAGCCTTCATTCCATTGTATATGCCTGCTTATTACTAAGCAGCATTTTTACAAAGTCAGCTTATTGCCCCCAACAATTTTGGGTCCTCAATTTACCTACCCGGAGAGGATGGAAGGCTGAGTCAACCTTGAGCCTGGTGGGATTCGAGCCTGCAATAATTACAGGCAGATGGATCTTAAGAGCAGGCATTTAACAGCCTGAGCCACTAATTCACATGTGGCCTGGATTCTTCAGGACATCCCTTCTGAACATTTTATATGGATTCTTGGAGAGATTCCACCAGATTATTTCTGGCTTTGTCCAGGGATTCTTGTCTGAGTCTTTTCAGAGATTTTTACAGCCATGCTTGCACCACTATTCCTGGATGCAGCAAAACAATGCTCTCTGGAACTTGATAAAATGCTTGAAGCCATCTATCCTTAAGCTTCTTTCAAAGCCACCAGGTTATACCCAAATCACTCCCTCCCTACTATTTACCATGCTTGTTTTTGATACTTTGGAGTATTGTTCTTTGGCTTGGTAGGAGCTGGAAGCGAGTGACGGGAGCTCACCCCATCCCACAACAGCAGCTGGGTCTCGAACGCAATCATCATCTCAATGTCCTAACCACATGAGCCACTCAAGAATATTTACAGGTGTTTCAAGCCATTTTTTGGCATTTTGTTTAGGCGTTTCAGGACCTATTTTCGCCAGGATTTTCAAGGATTCTTGAAGCCATTTTCCCAGAACTGCCTGGATTCTTCAGATGATGAGAGGTTTTCTGCAGATCTTTGAAGCCATTGTAATATATTTTCCACAGGTCCTTCAGAACATTGATTTGTAAGGTTTATTGATCTTTCAACCCAACCATTACTTAGGGCTGTGATGGCAAACCTATGACACGTGTGCCGGAAGTGGCACGCAGAGCCATTTCTGCTGGCACGCGAGCCAATTCACTGTGCATGCGCGCATGCCTCCCGCCAGCCAGCTGATTGTTGGGTATTTGCCACGGATACGCGGGGAGTGGGGCGTGTGCAGGAGATGCACATGCATGTGCAGAGGCACGTGGTGCACACGGGAGTCACACGTGCATGTGCAGGGGGGTGGGAGGTCACACGCGCATTGCATTATGGATGCAGGCACACGTGCGTGCGCACTTTCGGCACACAACAAAAAGGTTAGCCATCACTGACTTAGGGTATCTTAAAACTCTACTCTAGACTTCTGTAGATCCTGAATGTCTTTAATGCTTTAAGCCATTCCTGAATCCTAGATGGGGCAGGTTAGATCCTTCCTCCTTGAGGTTTTTTTAATATTTCAAGCCATTTTTTGCAGTCTTGTTGAAATGCATCAGGAGCTTCCTTGTCCGGGTTTTTCGGTGAATCTCGGAGCCATTTTTTACAGAATTCAGTAGAAGATGAGAGGCTTTCTAAGGATCCCTGAAGTTACTGTAATGCAGCAGGTGGTGGAGGCAGTGGAAAAGCCAATTCTTGAGCTAAATTTTTCATCTGCTGGAGCATCTGATACATATTAGCTGCTAAATTCCACACCTCAGTTTCCAAACTGTCTTGGAGCCTGCAGATGGTGTCCATCCAATTCAGTCTGCCATCACTCCAGCTTGCGGATCCGATGCCATGCTGTGGTTTTATTGCAATCTGTGAAATTTTGGGGGAGTCGATGAGATTAATGTCAGGTGCAAGAAATCAGAAGCGTTCAAAAGTACCATGAGTTTATTTCATGCTGTCTATCCCTAAGAATCTGTCAAGGCAAATTGATGCTAGGTAAGAGCAATGGAATTCATGGGGGCCTGGACTTAGGTCACTTGTGGGAGCATAGCAATTACAAACTGATGACCCTTTGACCCCGCCCCTGGTCTCAGCCTGGTCATCTCTTACACTTAGGTTTGTATAGGTAGGATTAAGTGTAATGAGTTGTAGTTCATTAATTTCTTTCTCTTACTTTTGGTTTGGGAGGGGATATTAAGTTTCACTATTTGGCCAATTACTGAAAAGTATTATAGGTAAGATTCAGCTAAAATAATAAGTTACATTGTCCTAAAACATCCACTGTATTTTTTTTCCTAAGTATTCATAAGTTGGAATTTATATGTGGCCTATGAGCAAAAGTTGTCACTTACCTCTTCTATGACACACTTCATGGTATTCTCATTCTTCTCTTGAAACTGCCTCCCATCACCGAATAGTGAAGATTGGCAGCTAGAAGATAATCCGTAAGAATGTGGAATAGCATTAACACTTTTTTGGGGGGGAAATCGGAATATAGGTTTTAAAAGACCGTATCTAGAGCAGCACATAATATTCTAAATGTATGTGCCATCCAGTTTCCCCAATCTGAATGATCTTTTAGAACAACTGTTGGACAGCCAAGGGTAATCTATAATTTAAGGTAGCATAAAAAGATTAGCAAATAATGTTCCTGTCCTAGAGGAACTAGGGGAATCGTTAGAATAATGAAAAATGTGATTAGTAAATTAAAATACAAACAATAAAACCTCTGGCCTCTAAAGACTGGACTAAAAATAAGAGTTTTTTTATGTATTTTGTAAAGACAGAGTGATAACCAACTGCAGCCGCTTGATGATGCCTTCCAAACTCCGGGAATGATGCAGGAAAAGGCCATCTTCCATCTGCCTACTACATCAGTCTCAAAAAACAGTGCAGCATCTGCGTTTCTCCTGCAGATTTCAATGTCTTGCTGAAACATATTCCCTTAGGTAGGCAGACTCCAAGTGCTTAAAAAAGGCAATTCCCACTTGCCTCCCTTAATACCCAAGAGAGAGATAGTCCAAGCTTTCTGGACAGCACTAGGTTGCCCATCCCTATCCAACAGTTTCACTTTCCTTTTTTGTTTTAACTAAATATTTAGTATTTGTTTTCCACTTGTTAGGATCCCAGGTGTCCTAAGCTTTTCAATATCATGAAAGCAGATGGATGAGCCAAATTCACCACGAGGGAGGCATTCTTGTTTCCCCATGTGATTTCCACCAATTAAATTGTCTCTAGAAGCTACAACCTACACTTCCCATTGCAACAAAAGTATATCTGAACCCTACAGAATTAAACTTCACTATTGGTTTGTTTAATTTATATGCCACCCACCTCACCTAGAAGCCACTGTAAGTGGCTTACAATCAAAAACAAAACATTAACATATTAAAACAAGAAATATTGATCCTAAAATTGCTTTGGAAATGTAAATCCTACTACATAGGAGATACAACAATGGATCTCTTGAACTATCTATCTATAATAATCTATATATTTGACTGTAAATGTTCCCTGTGAAAAGTCTTTCAATCCATCACACTTTTTTTTCTTTTATACCACAACAAACAAAGAATTCAAAAGAATTTCTAAAGGTAAAGTTTTGGATGCAACATTCTCACTTTGTCCCCAAATGCCAAACTATAAAGATAGCCTAACAAGTTGTTTTCTTACAGTTTAGGCAGTGCCTTGTTCGTGTACCTTGAGATCACAGCTATATTAATAAGATTTGCAAATATAATGAGAGGCTTCATGTTAAAAAAAACTCAAGTATTGATATTCCCAGCTCTTTTCCCCCAAAGTTTCATCAGAATTTATAATTTATCCAGCTTTAAGATAGGAATTGGCAGCCAGAGTTTTGCAGACATCCACCAAACTGTCTGCCACCCGATTTGGATGCCAAAAATAAAGAACAGAAAATAAAAATGTAATATAAACCTGGTGAGTTGCAAAGCAGAATGCCAGTCTCTTCCATGAATGGTTCTATGGCCTACAGAAGCAGAATACAGGGTGGGTGATGACATCACCGTGCTTTATCTAGAGGTGAGATTCCTGTTGCCCTCCATCCATGGAGGGAGTGGAGTGGAAGGGAAGGGATGCTTAGCTTTCTTCCTATCCGTTTATTGAGGAACTAGGATGGAGAACAGAGGCAGGGAAGAAAGGGAATTGAGAGGCAGCTCTGTGATTTACTTGACCTCTCCAAGCTTTAACAGAGATGTCACAAGTTGATTCGTGTCATAGATCAACTAGTTATGTACACACATGGTGGGGGGAAAGACTAATCCGCTCCCTTCACACCACATGCTAAATTTGATTTGGGACTGTTGGGGTGGAGGGGGTGACTGTGTTGCTACACATCTGGTACATCCTCTGATTTTGGTGCTCATTCAACAATTGGCTTTTTGCATTTAAGGCTAAGTAGCTCAGATCTGCCCTTCTTTTCTGCAGCCTACAAGGTCTTTCTTGCTAAGGGTATTTCCCAGTTTCTTTACTGTGTTCAAATCCATACTTTTACAAAGTTTAATCCCCTGGAAGCAGTCCAGTCCAAGTTTATAAGAGCTGTCCTTGCATTTCTGAGATGCAGGAAGAATTCTGTCTTCCGTTAGAGAAATGTTTGGTTTCAGTGGATTCCAGAGTCTGGTGCTATCTCATTAATATCTGATTCAATTTTTTTTTGTCTGAGTGTCTGGCTGTAATGGTTTTAAGAGACCATTTTTAAATCAACTTGATTAACAAGAGCTAATAGCAAACTTCCAGTCTTTAGGTCTCTGTTTGGAATGGATAGCCTTTGTCCTGTTCTAACCTAGGCGTCCCAAGATCATGAAGCAGACTCATCATCCCGATAAAACCCCTTTTATTTAGATTAAAGGGAATCCCCCTCCAGCAAAGTCCTTCATGAGATTTCACAACTACAGACCTTTATCAGGCCTGGAGAGTTGCCAGGCCGATATCTTCCAAACACCACGCCGTAGCAGCAATTACTTGGCAAGAAGTCAGGAACAGATCTTCACCCTAATGAATTGAACGAATTGTCTCCTGCAAATACCACTCCCCTTTTGCTCATCTTTATTCCCTATGGGAGGGGCCATTCACCGTCCCCCTGAGCCTTTACTCCCGAGTTGACCCTTGTTCCTTAACTGTTCCCTTCTCTGGCAGCTCTGTGCATGCGCACACTGGGAACAGGCTCCAGCTGTTCTTCTGCCCCACTGGTCTCCAGCTGATAACTGTCAGACGGCCATGGCCCCATTTCTGCCTCCGACGCAGAGCACTTGTCAGAACCTTCCCCAAACTTCAGGACTGGCCCGTGTTCCTTCCCAACCTCCTCACTATCCGAGTCTGCCACCAACTCTGCTGGCGGGCCACAACATGTCCGTTAAGGGTTGTAAATAGTAGAAATCATCTTAAGCAACATCTGGGCTATTGATTTCCAAACCAGTCTAAGCCCAATATCCAATGCCATAATCTGTGATTTTTTTTTCTCAAATGGGCATCTTCCATCATCCTATCTCTCTTCCATTCTAACTCTGAAATTTCACTGCGTCTTTATCTTGTTGGCTGTTTTATCCTCCTCGTTCCTGTGGGGCCCATATAAAACAGCCCTATGGCTACAGATGCCCATATGGGGGGGATGGACCTGAGGAGTCCCTGAGCCGCATGATCCTCTTTTGCTTCCTATTTAGAGCAGGGGTATACAACCTTGTCCACTTTAGGACCTGTGGACCATGCTGGCTGGGGAATTCTGGCAGTTGAAGTCCACAAGTCTTAAAGTGGACACGGTTGGACATCCCAACTTTAGAGGAAATCTCAGATGACAGACATCTATTCCTTTCCATTACCTTGGCAAGAATTTGCAATGCTTATTTGTTGCCTCTTCTGTCAGACCATCAGACCAGGATTCTGATGCATTTTTTTCTAGGTTGCCCAATTCTCCAGCTCTGTTTGTGTTATTTGTTCTACCTCAGGGGTGTCAAACTGGCGGCCTGCAGGCCGGATGCGTCACGGGCAGGCCATGCCCACCCCAGCTTCGTGAAGGGGAAAAACATCACGAAATGTCAGGTGACGGTAACGTGACACGGCGAGTTTGACACCCGTGTTCCACCCACAACTAAAGTCTAGTGCTAATCTCTATGATTGCCACTAGTATGTGTATTATTTTTATATATCGATAATGTTATTTCATTACATTCTATGCCTACATTTTATTCATATCTATATATTTTGCGAGTATGAACTTCTGTATAGTATTTTCTTAGCTTCAAGGCCATAATAAAAGATTTGCTTGTGATTATAGGACTCTGCAAAGCATTGAGAGGAAGGGCTTTGTTTGCCCTCCTACTCATTTCTTTCAGATGCTTTGCCAGACCTGGTATGTAGCAAAATTCAATTGTGTACAGCGTATACCAAGCTTAAAAGGCACCATAGAGCCTCATGATCAATAAGCTGAGAATTCAGGCAGCAGGCTCTTATTTTGGTCTGGTCCAGCAAGAAATTATTTGCTAGGTGAAGCTGGGACTGCTGATAAACTGCTTTTGAATTTTTGCATCAGTACTTACCTGCTGTTACCCTGGTAGACATGCAAATGGAGCCCCTAATCAAAACAGGAGTGAGTTGCCAAATGCTCAAAAAGAAAAGACAAAAAAAAGAATAATCAAGGAGCAATCCTCGTGTCAGAATTGCATTTGCTGGTTTATATGTTGCTGCGAATTTAAAAAAAAAAAACAATAGACATTCAGCACGTACATACTAGAATAGAGAATTTAATGAGCAATGTGTGTTATTTCAGTCTCCTGCAATCTTTCTGAATCTTGGTAGCTTTAAGATGTATGGACTTCAGTGCCCAGAATTCCCCAGCCACCATACTGGGAGTTGAAGTCCACCTATCAAAGTTACCAGTGTTGAGAAACCACTGTCCTATAGTACAGGTGGTTCTCGACTTGAGACCATAATTTAGCCCACAATTTTGGTCGTAAGTCATGATGGTTGTAAAGTGAGTTACCGCATGACTGTGTATGATCTCAAGACCGTTATTTTGTAGCAGTCTTAAATGAATGCCATGGTCGTTAAGCGAATACCTCCTATGGGGTGGTTTTTGCTGGGGGGGGGAACAAAACTTAAATCCCGGTTTCAAGCAAAAACATCCTAAATCATGGTCACATGACTATGGGATACTTACTGCAAACATTTGCTAATGCTGCCCGATTGGTGAGTGCCCATAAGGAAGTCATGTGACTGCACCCATTTTTCTTGATGGTTTTTCTTTTTGTGAACCAATTGTAAATCAAGGACCTCTTGTAGGTACTGTGGATGAGTACCTTCAAGAGTCTTGTCCTTCCTCATCATGGTGCTTAGTCTTGAAACCAAGATGTTGAGTGACATCCTTTCTCAGAGAATGTTGCATTCTTTGGAGCCGGATACATGGAAATGCTTCCTGAATCAGGAACATGGCTGTATTACTGCAGCGTCTTGGTCAGTTAGTCCTAGTACAAATGACACAACAGGGTGATCTGCCCTCCGCAGTGGCACATTTGGAAATTTGGAACATAACGTTTTCAAAAATGAAGCCTATAAACTAGGTTTATAAACCTCTTCGACATGACAGCAAGCAAGCTCAAAATTTTGGAAGCTGAAGAAGGCAGGGCCAAGCAGAAACTAAACTTACTGTAATTGATGTGTAAATATGTTTAAAAATAAAGTTAACTATTAAATAGCCATATTGACTCCAGTTTATGCAAGGTTTTGGGGGCTGCATGAAGCACTCAGGCATCAAGCTGTTTACCCCTGTGTATGAACACCCAATTCTAATTTGGAAAACTCTGCTAAAACTATTGGAAGTTTGCAGGATGTCTCCTGCAAACTTTTTGCATTTACATTAATAAGAAATTTTACAGGAAATTAAGATAGCACATCTAAGAGTTGCATTAAAAAAAAAGCAAACCAATATTGTCCAAGAGCTTTTAACAGCCTAAAAATCTTTCACATTTATTCTCATTAATTCCAGCACTGATTAACACCTCATTATTAATCAAGTGTAGAAGGAGAAATCAACCTCAGAACTTGACAGTTTGAGATAGTTTGAGCCTGAATTTAGGGGAAATGAATTTCCTGAATAGTTTCAATTAATTTTTAGCTTGATGCCTGTCTTTTCAGATTGCATGATTAATCAGTTGCATCTTACTGCATTATTTTTCTCTGTTCTCTTTCACCTCTAACAAGAGAATATTTTCCATTAGTAATTAAAGGTATTTGGAGAAAATTGGTTGGAGCTTTTTTTAAAAAAAGTCGAGAAGAGCCTCTGTTTCTCATGGTATGCTCTGATTTCTTTTCATGTGTGCAAGAAAATGGGCCGAAATAATACTTAGTAATCTTAGAAATGGGATCTGTGTCCAGGAACTTAGATATTTTTCTTTTTAAAAAATCAGTGGAGAGTAGCCCTGTGTTACAATAATACATATGAGGATAGTTCATTAGTGTGTGTTAAATTTCTCATATTGATAATCAAGGTAATACCATTATTGTATTGGCAAGTATAGTCAAGTTCTATTAAGGTTTTTCCAAAGGTTTTTCAGCAATACCATATAGTTGCTTATGAACAATATTTTTTCTGATTCCTGTTCTACTCTGTGAGAATTATTCTGCTTTTTAATGAATTTATTCTACAGATCATAGCAGGGCAGCAGTTTAAATTTTGAAAGGGTGGGAAGTGAGTCATTCTTAAATCCTGACAGTCACATGGAAAACTCTTTGCAGATCCCTACACATTTTCAAAAATCATTTGCCATTACGTAGGGCTAATAAAGAATGAATGGCTTAAGATTGCCAAGATGTCTTTTGTGCTTAAGGCAGGACTACCACTCAGCTTTCTGTGTTCCTAAAGTAGCACCTTAATCCCTAGACCCCAGTGGCTTTCAGTGTAAACTCTAGCATTGTGAAATATCAGGGAAATCACTAATCCAGTGCGAGTTGGCTGAAGATCAGGTAATGTGATTGATAAAAGTATATCTGATGGTTTTATATATATAGAATAGGATGGGATGGGATGAGACGGGACGGGACGGAACACAACAAAACAGAATAGAGTTCCTTATTGGGCAAGTGTGATTAGACACACAAGGAATTTGTTTCCGGTGTGTAAGCTCTCAATATACATACAACAATAGTGATAAGCAACAAAGTTTTAGTATATACACACTAAAACAGCCATAATGACTGTATTTGTAGGACTGTGTCTACAAATCCTTACAGATGTCTCCTAATGTTCAACAGTGCATACAAAGTACTATTGTCTGAAGCATTAAATCAGCCACATATATTTCCAGGCTTGTGAAGATACTTCATAAGTTATCCACAGCTGTCTCTGCACACATGGGCATACATGGTAAGGCTATGTGGGAGTTGCCTATAGAGTGCAATTTAGACTCAAAGAGAAGGAGATTTAGAACATGTATGGCATATATGTGTGACCTGCCAGCTTCTCTTTACATCAAAGAGGTCTTTTTGTTAGGGTACAGTGGCAGCCACATGGTATAAAGGAGACCAGACATAACCTTGAAGGAAGAATGCAGCATTGGTTGCATCAATATCATTTGGACCCAACAAAGAAGACAGGTGGAGGAAGAAACTCAAGATTGCCTTCCCTTGATTCTATTTGGCATAAGAGGGCCAAGCAAGAATGCCAGGCTTTTACAATTCTGTTATTATACCCTGCAATAATAAGATGGAGTTCCAGTAGTCCTTGTGGAGTCTGTTTCCTGGCAGACTAGGCTACTTACAAGGAGCAGACACAGAGGGTTCTTTAGCAAGTTGTTGAGTAACATAGTAAGTGTGGCTACTTGCACTTTGTTCTTACAAACTTTGTATAGCCCTGGTACAAGCTCTGGCAAGTCTTTTGTACCTCAATTTCCTATTTATTCTCTTCTAGACAAGACAAGTGTGATTCTACCTTCAAGAAAAATATACACTGTGACTCTCCCTCCTGAAGGTTACGTACCAGTTGCTACTAATGAAAATGGTAAAGGATCTTCTGAAAGTGGTGCTGAGGACAGTAATACTGGTGCTCCAGGTAAGAGAAAATGCTTCATCTTTCTCTAAAGCAGCCAGTGCTTACATGTATAAGCTACAGGTAAATGGAAAGTTGCATCAGTTTATGGGCATGTACGACCATATATGAAATAAAATGCGTCTTCTAGGATATACAATTGTATAAACAGAAACTCATCCTAAAATCAGTGCAGAATCCAGATTGAAACATCCCAAGAAGATGCTCAACTCTCTAATTCTTTCAATGGTGAAATGCCATTCATGTTATGTTAACTTTGTACATGCAGAAAGTTTGTTACAGTGCTTTAATAGTAATCAGAATAGAAAGGACCTTGGAGGTCTTCTAGTCCAGCCCCCTGCTCAAGGAGATCCTCTACCATTCTAGACAAGTGGCCTTCCAGTCTCTTCCTAAAAAACTCCAGTGATGAAGCACCTACAACTTCTGAAGGCAAGTGTTCCACTGGTTAATTGTTCTCATTGAAGTTTCTCCTTAATTCCAAGATGCTTTTGTCCTTGATTAGTTTCCATCCATTGCCTTCTGGTATTTTGGAAATAAGCTGACCCCCTCTTCTTTGGGCAGCCCCCCAAAGAGTGGAATATTGCTATCATGTCACCTGCTAGTATTTCTTTTCTCTAGATTAGCCACACCCAGTTCCTGCAATCGTTCTTCATATATTTTAGTCTCCAAGTCTTTAATCATCGTAGTTGCTCTTCTCTGCACTTTTTCTACACTCTTAACGTCTTTTTTGTAATGTGGTGACCAAAACTGGATGCAATATTCCAGGTGTGGTTTTACTAAGATTTTATAAAGTGTTTTATAAAGTGTTTCCCTAAAAATAGGACCCTGTGTTATATTTTTTTGTCACCAAAATGCGTACCTGGTCTTATTTTCGGGGGATGTCATCCACTGATAAACTCACTTGTGTGTGTCGCCCTAGCCTCCTTTTCACTGTCAGAGGCCTTCAAAAATGTCTTCTGCGGCTGGCAAGGCTTTCCTGAAGGCCACTGCAGCAGATAACAAAGCTCCGGATCAATCCAGAGCTTTGTTATCAGCTACAGAGGCCTTCAGAAAAGCCTTGCCAGCTGCAGAAGAAATGGGCCAGCAAGGCAGGTGTTGGGGTATGCGAGGCCTGGCTACAACTGTCCAAAGGTAAGTAGTAGGACAGCTCCACCCCCATCCCCACCCTAGCTTAATTTTTACCTGTCCACTCTGGAGTGGGTGGGATCTTAATTAGGGCTTATTTTGGGTGTAGGTTTTATATTGAGCGCACATGTAAAAATCAAGCTAGGACTTACTTTCAGAGTAGGTCATATTTTCGGGGAAACAGGGTAATACTTCATTGATTTTGATTCTATACTTCTGTGTACACAGCCAAGGATTTTATTCGCTTTCTTGGCTGCTGCCGCACACTGCTGGCTCATATTTATTTCGTATTTATTAAGTGACAAATAGTGAGTCGGCAGACTACAGTACAAATTAAGCAGTTCTGTTTGGGAGGCTGTGTTAGAAACTCCAATTGTACAAGGTTCTTGTGTGTTTCTTGAATTTCATTATTGTCAAGTATTTTGTATATGCTTGGCTCATATTTCTGAATGTCCAAATGAATTTTATGCTTGGTACAGGTTTAGTTCAATACAGAAAATATACTTATAATGCTATTAATTTAAGTTTATTCTTTATTTGGGTGCTATTATCAGCTTAATTAAGCATTTACTGGGCTTACATTTAGTTGAATTTTGATTTGGCGTGGCCAGCAAATGAAGGCACTGCTCATTTTGTTCTTCATACTACTGTAAATGTTAACAAAGGATGAATCTACTTGCTGCAAGCTTTTCAAATACATCAAGTGATATCCTTAACTAAAGAATTGTTCACATAAAAATGGAAAGAGTGGATTTTGGAGAAATCAGAACGTTAAATAATTTGGATTTGGTATGTAGCTTAGTTCTGTACGTAAAATTTCAAATAGCTGTAACATTTGTTTATATTTCATAACACAACTTAATGTGATATATTTCCTATTTGTATTAAGAGGAGACTGATTAAGCAGCAGATCAAATATTTATGTTTTTCCCACTGCTAACAGCCTTATCTCTATAAAAAGATATGTATTAACCTTATCAAAAGTTCAGATATTCCTTTAAGAGCAGTTTCAGGTCAATTGATATGTAAACTCCTGTTAATTCTAGTAGAAATGGAATAAATATTAGGCATATGTACCAGTTATCTTTCCCCATTTAAGGATTGCTTCTGGGCAAATAGATCTCTTCCCATAGATTTTTATAAAGGAAACAGTTTGTGGAAGAAGACTGCCTTTTTGAATAGTAACTACCTGCTGTTCAGTTCAGCCATGTCCATTTGTGTACCATGTGACACTGTAGGGAGATTTCTTGTATTAAGTACACATCCCTCACACTATGACTGCCTCTGAGTAACCTTACAGAAAACGCCAGATACTTAATTAAGTAAATAGGATCCAATGCCATGGCATGTAGGTAACAATATAGCTAATACTACTGAGTCCTTAGTGTTATCTGAGCTTAGCTGTTTGTTTGCAGATGTTTTGTTACCCAACTAGGTAACATCAGCTAGAAGGAGGTGTGGTTACTCTGCTTATATACACTGGCATGCCTTGTCAGTGTTGGTGGGAGTGTTGCTTTCTCTTGATAGTTCCTTAATTAGGCTGAGAGAGAAAAAAAATACTGTAGAAAAAATATGGCAAATCTAGATGTCGCATATTTCTGCACCCATTTGATTACTTTTAAATGGACATGTTTTTATCGTTCAGACAGAATGAAAGGTTTGATGGATGTCAGATTGCCTAACTGGAAGCTAAGAAGGCAAGGAACATCAAGAAGACTTAATTTCAGTATAGACTACTATCTGGCTGCACAGTTTCTTAGGATTTTCCATTTTTTTCCAGTGTTGTTATAGTGTTAGTAGCTAAGATTATAATTAACATAATTATGAGGAGATGGCTTATTTCTTTAACTTTGGCATCAAGTCTTGTTTGCCTTGACATATAATTTGTATTTTATTGCTGTGTTGCTATAGTGCAGCACATATGGAGGGCACCATGTTGCAAAGGCTGCTTTAAAACATGTCCTAGATACCAAAAAGAAATAATAAAAAGGTTGCATGAAGCATTAAAATAACTTGCTTAATTTGACATTTTAGTGAGTCTGCTAATGTTTTTTTCTCTGGCATTCAGTATCAGGGCAAGATTAAATGAATCAGAGATCTAATGAATGCAGTTAAATCAATAACTTAATCATTTCAAGCTAATTCTTGACTCTGCTGTTCCAATATATTTTGGTTATCTGTTCATTTAAGCAGACTTTTTATAGCATCTCTGGTTTATGAAATAAGTAAAAAAAATGACAAAGGAATTAGCATTAATCATGTTTGTGCTGTACAGTTACAATCAAGGGATTTCTTATTTTGTATAATGTGTTAGTCTACTCACCCAGGTAATTAATTATGATCAAAATAGTATTCAGTTTTTAGAGTAATAATTGAGTAATAGCTGTGGTATAAGCCAATAATAGAAGCTTCCTTGTTTTTTAATTTTTTTCTCCCTGTGTTGACTTTATGTTGTCCTATCCTGGACTGCAGTTCATAACTTAGCCATGGGATATAGTGCAAGAGTCCATAATGTATTGTAGCCATTTTAGACCTGAGTTAAAGCAGATCTGGATATGGAGACAGAACCACAGCATACCATAGCCTCTTAGAATAAATTGTTTTGAGTTTCACAGTGGAGGAAAGCTTTATGTGTACTGCTTAAAAACCAAAATCTACAATTGTTTTTAATTTATTTTTTAATTACATTTATATGCCACCCTTCTCCAGAGACTCAGGGCGGCTTACAATTTTTGGGATACAACCCAGCGTGCTCAGCAATAGCCTTCATTCCATTGTATATGCCTGCTTATTACTAAGCAGCATTTTTACAAGGTCAGCTAATTGCCCCCAACAATCTTGGGTCCTCAATTTACCTACCCCAAGAGGATGGAAGGCTGAGTCAACCTTGAGCCTGGTGGGATTCGAGCCTACAGCAGTTGTAGGCAGCTGGAACTTAAGTGCAGGCAATTAACAGCCTGAGCCACCAAGGCCCAGAACTTGAATGTTCTTTTTTCATAACCAGAGAGATTTTGAGAAAATTTATTTTCCTCTTGATAAACAAAAGTTGCTTAATGCTGCATAATGAGAGCCACTTGGAAACAAAACCCCAACAATTTTAAAAACTGTGACCCTACAAACAAGATGTGTACCTGCGGTTATATTCAATAACGGCTTTGTTTCAGTCAGACCAGATAACAGAATCCAACAAGTTTGATTAGAACTTTATTAATAATGGCTGTAATAGTTTAATCTGAGTATAATTATATATATCTGCATGTAATAGTCACTCCTCATGCAATGGGTGGCTATATCAGTGGTGGGATTCAAACATTTTTTACTACCGGTTCTGTGGGCATGAGTTGGGGTGGCAGGGGAAGGATACTGTAAAATCTCCATTCCCTCCCCACTCCTGGGGGAAGGTTACTGCAAAATCCCATTCCCTCCCCATGCCACTAACCTGCTTTCCAGCTCCGTTCTCTTGTGCAGGGCAACAAAAGAGGACCCAGCCGATCAGCTGGGACTCTGGAGGCAGAGGATAGATGGGGGTTGGGCCAGTCAGAGGAGGTATTTGCCAGTTCTCCGCACTACTCAAAATTTCCGCTGAATACCACCTCTGGGCTATATAAACTCAATTAAATAAAAATAAGTGTTGAAGGCCTGACTAAGTTTTCCCTTCCCTCCCTTTCGGTGCAGATAAAGCCAGTCTTTCTGTTTCCAGAGTTTAAAAACTGCTTGTATTTATGCAACCATTGTCTCTGCTTAGCTTTGTAGGAAGTTAGCACCCACCCCTCTCCTAGAAAATTGAAATATCCTAGGAAATATTAAAACGGCAGAATATTTCCTCTAAAAAGAGTAGAAACTCAGAAGCAGAAACTCACCTCAGAAGCAGAAACTCACCCCCACCTTTGTTAATGGGTGGGCCATTAAGGCCTGGGCCAGAATACTTTACATAACAAAGATCTCCAGGTAAAGCTATAGCAATTGCCAAAAGCCCTTTTCAGGGCATCATCATCCAGCAAGGCTCAACCAAGCCTGGAACTCAGGACAGCCTACAGAGTTGCCCCTGCATGGCCTCATGGGAGTCTGACACCAATTAGAAACAAGCTCCAATTCAAATCCCAACAGAGGTTATAAACAGCACCTCAGCCTCTTTTTCTTGATCTCTTCCTTCACCTTGGAGCATGTGATCATCCTTCCTTTTCACTCTGGAGCTCCAGGCCATGTGGTCTTCCTGTCCACCATTAAACCTTCCAAACAGCCTCCATGTTTCCAGTGTCTTTTTCCCCACTTGGAACTGAACCCAGAAGGATATTTCTTCCAATGGTTTCTCCAAGTTCATGATACCACTGCAAGAAATGCAGTATCTGTGGTTTTCCATTCTTTCCATTTTTGCCTCATTTTTTCTTCTCCCTGCCCTTTTTATCCAACTGTCTCCACCACTCTCTTCTTTTCTGTGTCTTATTCCTTTTCTCCCCTTCAGATATGCTGCAAGCTTCCTGTTGTCATAGCAACGCAACAGCAGACCAGTTGCAAAAAGGAGAAAGGATGAGGGGTTGCAGGCACAATCTTGTTAGTTTTCCAAGGGACCTCCTAAAAAGTCCTGTGAAGATGCACATGTTCTTTTACTCAGGTAGAAAGTTAGCACCCACCCTTCTCCTAGAAGAATGAAATATTCTACTGTGTTTCCCCGAAAATAAGACCTACCCCGAAAGTAAGACCTAGCACTATTTTCTAAACCTGCCCTAATATAAGACCTACCCCGAAAATAAGACCTAGTGTAAATCTCCAGTTCCAAGAAGACTTTTCAGGGAGCAACCGTGCACCCGCAAAACACCCCCCCCTACACACTCACACCCACTATTTGGCACCATAAATATATTAGACCTACCCCGAAAATAAGACCTAGTGTGTTTTTGGGAGCCAAAAAAATATAAGACAGTGTCTTATTTTCGGGGAAACACGGTAGGAAATATTAAAAAGGCAGAATATTATATTTTCCCTAAAGGAGAAACATAAACTCAGAGCCTCAGCTTCCTGCCCCGCCAGAAGATATTTTGGTGTCAACCTATCTACAAGACAAAAGGCTGGGCCATCTTATCTACAAAACAAAAGACCTTCACCTCCAGGGTGATAGGATTAGCCCTCACTCAAGATCCAAACCAGGACAAAGCCATTAAGCCATAATAGGAATTGCCCAACACGCTTTCAGAACACAACCCTCTTCATTATATCATCACCCAGCAAGATTCAACCAAGCCTGGGACACAGACAGCCTACAAAGTTAGCTAAGACCCTGTCCCCTGGGAGGCTGACAACCAATAGGATACGTTTCTTTCACAGGATCAGGAAGCAAGTTCAAAGCCCAAGAGAGGGTATAAATCTTTCTCTCTCTCTCTCTCATCCATGTGCTCAATTGCCAAGGACATCAAATCATGTGGTCCTGTCCAACATCAAACCATCTTTCCGAACAGCCTCCATGTTTCCAGTGTCTTCCTCCCCACTTGGAACTGAACCCAGACGGACATTTCTTCCAACGCTCATACTGAGCCTTATCCACAGCCTGATCCCTCATGTTGATTGGATGGGTTTTTTATATTGAATATTTTGACTCCATCAGATAGAAGAGTAGGGTTGGAAGGCACCTTGAAGGTCTTCTAGTCTAACCCGCTACTAAAGCAGGAGAGACCTTTCCAGACAAATAGTTTTTCATTTGAAAACCTCCCGTCATGGAGCACCGACAACTTGTGGAGACAAGCTTTATTTTTCTCACTACCAGGACATTTCTCCTTAGTTCTGAGTAGGACCTCTCTACCCATTCTTATATTCAGATAAACATTGCTTTATACCTTTGGGCAAATGCCTTAAAGCAGGAATCTTTACCTTTTTCAGAGATAAAGAATGTGGATTAATCTTGAGGTGCTTTGATAACACGGCGAAGGAAAAGATTAGATGAATAGTAAAAAGAAGTGGCTGATAAAGTTGGAGATAATTGGTTTCTTTGCTAAAAGACCTCCGCTAAAAGACCTTCACTAGTCTCTGTCCTCTCTCCTCCATCTAGTCCAAAATCTTGGATCCTGCTGTGGCATCTCTGGATCTTGGCAACTTAGGATGTCCCCTAAGCCGCAGTGGTAGAAAGGCATTTAGGAAAGCTTAGCCACTTCAGTGTTTTCATTAATCCATAAAGATTTTGTTGGGCTCTTAAGTCTGGTTAGTCATCATGCTAAGACATTTAGCATGGTGTCACTTTTCCCCTATCTTCATGTTTTAACGTTGACAAGTTTGACATTCTTATAAATTCTATTTATATCAGATATTGCATTTTTCAGTTCTTTTAGCAAATCTGAACTGAGGATTGTTCCTTTAAAAAAAAGACAAAAACAATATTTTTTTAGTTCTCTAGAATGGTCATAGGCCAGTACTGTACAATCATTCGGTTTTTCTCCCAAAACTGAAGTAATGATCTTATTTGTTTCATATTGATTTCATTAGGAGTGATGGTGGTGCAGTGGTGAGAATGTAGTATTGCATGCTGACTCTGCCCGAGAGCCAAGAGTTCAATCTCTGTTTTCCATCCTTCCAAGGTCAGTAAAAGGGGGATCCAGGTAGTTAGGGGCAATATGCTGACTCTGTAAACCATTTAGAGCAGAGGTGGTATTTAGCAGGTTCTGACCAGTTCTGGAGAACCGATAGCGGACATTTTTTGTAGTTCGGAGAACCGGCAAATACCCCTCTCTGACTGGAAATTTTACAGTATCCTTCCCCTGCAACGCTCACCAAACCACGCCCACAGAACTGGTAGTAAAAAAATTTGAATCCCACCACTGACTTAGAGGCTGCTGTAAAACACTATGAAGCAATATATGGGTCTAAATGCTACTGCTATCTTTATCTTGTCTTCCTTGGAAGGAACTGAAGAAAGCAAACATGTTGCTGCCTTTCTTAACTCCCAGTAACCCATATAATTCAGGATCCCAATGTGGCTGAGGAGGGATTTGAGACCAGTATGACTGTTCTTAATGCTGGCTGGGGATTCTGGGAATTGAAGTTCTCAAGTCTTAACATTGCCAAGGTCGGACATCTCTGCTCTATAGTTGTTCTCTGGATTCTGAGGAATTCGTTGGTTTGAAATTGGCTGCAGGTAACCAAGATGAAGTAAAAGTAATTTCAATTTAGCATTTGCAAAAATGTAGAATATACAGAGATTAAATTAATACGATAATAATGAATATTGTATATCAGACAGGGTTACTTTCTGTGAGATGTGAGGTCATATAAGTGTTATTAATAAATACATAAATAAAATAATAGTGCTTAAATTTTAATGTCTTAATTTGTATCATATCCAGCAGCTGGTTTGCTAATAATCATTTTCTGTAATTTCTGACCTTTTTTCATTAAATGCTCCCCAAACAATGGCTGTTTGTACAGTTGAGGTTCCTCCCCCCCCCGCCTCTAATTATAGCAAGATAACAGGGGGGGGGGGAACATAGCTGTGTTAACATTGCAATATAACAGTAAAATTAAAGGAAGAAAATGCCTGGAAATCTGTATCATAAACCAAATAACTTTTTATAAAAGTTAAGTTAAATTGTTTTCTTTGACCATCTTTCTGAAAATGACTAATTAAAACATCAAACATTATATAAATAATCCATTGTTACAAACTACTGTATATACAGGTATCTCTCAATGTACAACCACAATTGATTCCAAAATTTCTGTTGCTAAGTGAAACAGTTGTTAGAGCCTTGGTGGTGCAGGCTAAATGCCTAGCACTTAATTCCAGCTGCCTGCAATTATTGTAGGCTCGAATCCCATCAGGCCCAAGGTTGACTCAGCCTTCCATCCTCTTGGGGTAGGTAAATTGAGGACCCATGATTGTTGGGGGCAATAAGCTGACTTTGTAAAAATGCCGCTTAGTAATAATAAGCAGGCATATACAATGGAATGAAGGCTATTGCTGAGCGCATTGGGTTGCGCTCCAAAAATTGTAAGCCGCCCTGAGCCTCTGGAGAACGGCGACATATAAAAATGAATAAAAATTAAAAAATTAAAAAATGTGAGTTTTGCCCCATTTTACAACCTTTCTTACCACAGTTGGTAAGTGAATTGCTAAAGTTGTTTAGTCCCTAAGACAGTTAGTTGGTAAGTGAATCTGGCTTCCCCATTGACTTTGCCAGTCTGAAGGTTGCAAAAGGTGATCTCATGACCCTGGGACATTGCAACCATCATAAACCGTCAACTGCCAAGCACCTGAATTCTGACCATGTGACCAGGATCACTTGCAACGGCCGGTGTAACCGTTGTATATGTGTAAAAAAAGTCATAAGTCACTTTTTTCAGCCTTTGTAACTTTGAATAGTCATGAAACAAACTCTAGGCCTGGATTGACCCGGGGGTGGGTTGTTTTAATTGTACTGTTTTTATTGTAATTTTAATTGTTTTCTAATGTTTTTAGCAATTTTAGACTTGTTTCCTGTTTAATTTTTTTTTATTGTAAATATATCTCTTTTTATATGTTCACTGCCCTGAGTCCTTAGGGAGAAGGGCGGCATACAAGTCTAAATAAATAATAATAATAATAAATAATAATAATAATAGGTATGTCAAGGACTATCTGTACTTGTGTATGTATAAGCCTATTCATGGATAGGCTGACATTTATTTTATTTTTATTTTTTACTAAAATGCCATGAAGAGTGTGTCATCCGTGGCCAAGTGTTTCATGGTATTTGGATTAAAAATTTGAGGGTCTGCTGTCCATGAATGAACATGGATCATACAGGGAATATATGGAAAACTTTTTAAAAGTTTTTATTATACATACTTGCGGATAAGCTCATCTGCGGATAAACTAATGTAACTAAATAAACTAATTTGGGGGGTATAATTCCCAGGTTATACGTGAGTATGTACAGTAAGTGTATATTTGTCTTTCATTTTTGTTCAATAATCTTTTTGGCCTTTCCCCCATAGTCCGTAGTTCTTGATATTTTGATAGATCTGATAGATACATGAATTTATGGACAGTTTAGTTCAGGTAGTCCTTCTTTAACTATGGCAATCGGGACCAGCAACTCTGTTGCTAAGTGATGCATCATAAAGTGCGATATCTGATGACCGCACCGTCTTTTGACTTACAGCCATTCCAGTTGGTGTCATTAAGCCACCCCCACCCAGTCATGTGATCATCATTTGTGACTTCCTGCCAACTTCCCCATTGATTTTGCTTGTCAGAAGCTGGCAGTGAAGGCTGCAAATGATGCTCACATACTGTATGTGCCTGTGAGACACTGCAAATACCACAATTATAAGCCCGTCACCAAGCATGCAAATCATGATTACATGCTGTGATGGTTGTAATTACAAGGAACAACCTTAAGTCCTCCTCATTCAGCACCGTTATAACTCTGAACAGTTGCCAAATTGAATGGTCATTCAGTAAGAACTACTTGTAATATGAAATAAATATCTACATGTCTGGAAATTAAAAACCTGGTATTAGACCCTAAATTGAGATGAATGGAAAAGATGAAGATGATGCGAATTGAACCGAAATCCAGTAACCCCATAACTCAGTCTGTGTTATTTCTGCTTAAACAGAACAATATAAAGAATGGTGGTAGGCTTTAAGCACATACAATTGCCAGGGACTTTTGCTTAAAATTATTCCTATTTCTGTATGAAGTTTTTGCAGCTCCATTTCTTTTTTCAAGCTCCTGCTTGAACTTTTGTACTACTTTCAGCTGCCCTGTCCATAAATTTAACACTTACATGCATGACATAAATTTAGCACTTACAAATTAGAAAACTCAAAAGATCAGCTTATTTCAAGTAACACAATGACTGATGATACAAGAATCTTGACGGGAAAGCCACAAATCCTTCAGGCTGCTAGAGATACTTGGCAAAATTACTGAGTACATGTTATACCTTTAAATACATAACTTCTACATTTTCACACTTCAGAGGGGAAGGTTATAACCAAAATGCTGCTCAAATGGAAGATTGACTATTCCAATTTTGCGAGCATTTTGCGTCTTAAATCATGACTGACTGGATGACAGATTTCAGTTATGGATTTCAATCTGATATAGGCAGTCCTCAAGTTATGACCATAATGGAGCCTGCCCATCATGGTCATAACTCACGACAATTGGGTTGGTCATATGGCCAACCTGATTTTACAACCTTTTTTTGAAGCAGTTGTTAAATGAATGCAATGGCTGTTAAGTGAATCAGTGGTTTGCTATGGGTGCAAATTTGCCAAAACCCCAAAGTAAATGCCGGACTTTATTTTTTTTTTTTAGTAATGTACATTTCATATGTCGTTTTAAATGATGCAATCCCCTTTACCTCTTTTTTATGTTACTGTACTATGTTGGTTATATTTAAAAATACAGTGTTGTTATGCTCTGATCTTTTCAATTGTTGTGTTACAATTTTTTTCATGCAGCTAGGATTTGTACATGTGTTTTGCAATATCTGAATTTGGATACTACTGTATAATGGTGTGGTGACCCAAACTCTTTTCCAATAAAACAAACAAATAACCAAAGGGAATGGAAACCTTTTAATGAGTCTTACAACTCCCCGGTTAAAAGGCTGCTGCAAACTAATTATTTATTTATTATTTATTAATGGGACTTATATGCCGCCCCATCTCCGAAGACTCGGGGCGGCTTACAATAAAAACAAACACAATAAATATTTAAAAAAGAATTAAACTAATGGTCCCAATTAATACAAAACTTAAAATCCACCAAAATCTAAAAACCACCCCACCCATGGGTCACAGCCCAGATTGGTCAAATAACCAGGTCTTCAGGTCATGGCGGAAGGTGCGGAGGTCGGGGGCCAAGCGGAGCCCCAGGGGAAGTTGGTTCCAGAGTTCAGGGACCGCGACAGAGTAGGCACGTCGTCGGGGGACCGCCAGCCGGCATTGCCCGGCTGATGGGACTCCAAGGAGTCCCTGTCTGTGACTTCGTACAGGGCGGTTAGTATTCGATGTCGGCAGCAGTCGCTCCCTTAAGTAATAAGGACCCATGTCATGTAGGACTTTGTATGTTAAAGTTAAAACCTTGAATCTCACCCGGAGGGCAACCGGCAACCAATGCAGGCAGCGCAGGAGGGGGCTAACATGGGAGAACCGGGAAACTCCCATCACCGCCTGCGCCGCCGCATTTTGCACCAGCTGCAATCTCTGGATGGTATGCAAGGGCAGTCCTAGATAGAGAGCGTTGCAGTAGTCGAGTCGCGAAGTAACAAGGGCATGAATGACTGTACGCAGGGCATCCCGGTCCAGGAACGGGCGAAGCTGGCGGACCAGCCGGACCTGGGCAAAGGCCCCCCTGGCGACGGCTCCCACCTGCTCCTCCAACCGGAGCCGTGCATCCAGGAGGACCCCCAGGTTCCTCACCCTATCCACAGGGGGCAACACCACTCCCCCTATGGTCAACGATGGACATTCTAAGCTGGACCGGGATGCCGGTATGTACAACCACTCAGTCTTGGCCGGGTTGAGTCGAAGCATGTTGCCGTCCATCCAGATTCGTACTTAACTTTGATAAGCACAAACCTCGCCAAAACTGTGCGAGACTGCCAAGAATCACAGATAAGAAATATTTCACAACACAAGAGTCTTCAAATACCAACTTAAGATACTGCAATGTCCACGAGGCTGGAGTTTCATAACGTTTTTTTTCCAACGAACAGCCCTGCGCGCACACGCACTTGGCACAGGCTCCTCGGGAACCTTCTCATCGCTGCTGCCAGCCCCCACAATCTCTGAAGGCAGCATTCCACTCCCTAATGGTCCTGGCCCCTCATCTGAGTCCTCGCTCTCCTCAGCCATCTGCACCTGCTGCCGGCTAACCACAACAAATGGTATATTTTTGCCCAAACAAAGTTACGGCACTCTTAAGGATCACCAAAGCATAATTACAAATAAAAATGAATATTTGTATTCCCCCCCCCCTTCCATTTCTAGCTGGTAAACAATTTGATTAACTGCCCCACTACCCAGTGGACTGAACAAGATGACACTATTCATTTTTATCAAATGTGCCAAAGACAGCTGAAATTGCATACTGCTTAACAGTAATTTATTTGCTTCTATTTGCAGTGCATTGGTGTCAGAGGAATTCATTTGTTTACGCTGTGAAAATGACTTGTGGAATGAGATCTTAAGAATCATTAGTATTGAGGTAGAAGAGTAACAAACCCTCCAAGAAATTGTTCACTTCAGAAATCAATATGGTCTATTTTCAAGCACTGCGTTATGATTATCACAGAACCCATAAAATCAAGTGGTTTTTCTCCTCGTTGACTCTACAAATCTATTTGGGCAAAATCATGTATTTAAATCAAGATAGGTTGAGAATGCATTAATGTATTAATCTAACTTTTAGAGCACATTTAAAAGTGCATTGGGAACAGACAATCTGGTGCCTTCCTGGTGTGTTAATCTTAGCTACCACTCTGGTGGCTGAACATTACGAGAATATTAACCCCAAAAACTGAAATGCAGCAACTTGCCTCCCCAAGACTTTATGAAATAAGAGGCAACCACATTCTTGTATTAATTAAAATTGCCAGGATGGCTTTAAAAAATTGTGATTTTTTTTAGTACCTTAAGACTTTGTGTATTTTGTATATGTGTCTATGCTAAAAGTTCTAAAAATGCCCATTTAAAAGCTTAATATAATGTATCTTAGCAATATTTTATGCAACATTTATCAGCATTATTTAATATGTTGAAGGGAAGCTTAGATTACTCCAAGTAGTTTGTTGTTCTGGAGCACATATATTGCCCTGATCTGACATTTATTCTTCAATGTGTAGAGCACAGCTGTTTATTCTGAGCTGTACATTTGGTTGCTTTGCTTGTTAGCTTTTGCATGCTGTTTTTCCCACTGCAGTGCAAGACAGCTTTCTTTGTGAATCTTCCATTTATCACCACAACAACAATAATTCTGTGAAGGGGTTTCATCTGGAAGAGGGTGACCAACCCTAAGTCATCCAAGAAGCATCCATAGCTCAGTGGGAACTTGTATCTTTGTCTCCTCAGACTCGGTATTTTAACCGCTACACCATGCAGATTTTCATTTATTCGTTTGAAATCTTTGTATCTCTCTGCCCTTGTGTTTCACACATTATGTTCTGCTTGCATGCTTGTGTTTTGCAAACAATCTTTATAAAAATGAGCAACCAGTTTTAAAACGTAATGGATGAAGAACCATTTTAGGTTGCTAAGCAAATTAGCAGTGGGAGGGATCGTTAGTCTTGGTGATCTTTAGTTTCTGCTTAATAGCCAAAGGAAGAAAAGGCCAGCAAGCACACTGCTCATTCTCTACTCTGCATTTTCAGATATCCACATGAAAATGTAGGGAAAAAATGGATGGTATATTCCAGGTAAAATAGACTGGGCTTAATTAAATAAGCACCATTTTTCTTTTTCATTATTGACCAGGAAGAGGATTATAAACTTTTGTCCCCATTTCATGAAGAGTACCTGGATGTGTATGCGATTCCTTATGTGTTATATGACCTATGATATGGTGGACGATGTCTCTTTTTCATAATAAGTTGATGCCATCTTAATCATGGGCTAACAATTTCAACTTTAACCATTTCACTCCATTTGTTACTTTCTCGCAATTTGGCTTTGAATGGTCAAACATTACTCAATAAATTAAGGAGAAGCAAGTTATGAATATGTTTTTGTTCATTCTTGGTCTGCTAATTTAAGGGGCGTGGATAAGTGCACCATTGTGCCTACTGTCCCTGTCCTATTGTCCCCATTTATTCGTACCTATTTCCTGTGTTCTTATTCATGTTTATACTTACATCTATTATCTTATAAGCAATTGACAAATCAAATAAATAAATAAATAAATAAAATAATGGGAAAAAACCCCCTATAATCCAGTGGAAAAAGCTGTCAAAAAAAAAGACAGAAAAAGCTGTCTCAATTTTTTTTTCTGTTTTGCACATTTTAAGGAATAGACCCTTTCAATTAGTATGTTGTTTAATGTTGCTGGGACATTTGTACAGCAAATGTCTAAGTAGTTATACTTTACTGAAGCAACTCTTTACTGTAGAATACTGTTTAGTCAGAGCTCTGCTCAAAAATTATTTGAAATTATTTGTTTTCCTGTCCACCTGTGCATTTCAAACTAGTATGAAAATGCAGTTTATATTAATTTTCTTCCAGGAATATCCTGTGTCTCCCCGGTACCTAAACAACCCCATTCTTTTTAAATCCTCAGATTTTCTCCAAGCAACATGGAAAACAAAAACAGAAAGGATAATTTATTGCCACTTAAACTTGGAAACATAAAAAAATATAATGTGAAATGTAAACTAATCTTGGCATCCTTTTTAAATTCCCTTAAACAATTAAGAGAAGAAAAAATAATGTTATCTCCATCCATGATCCATTCCATTGCAGTCTTGTCCCATCCCCAAACAAGAGAAGTGTGGTCTTCAGTGACCAAAAAATTGCCCACTTCTGAGCTGGACCATGATTTTGCCTGAATAGATTTTCCCCAAGTGATTGTTTTCTTTTCATATATTGCTATAATGACATGTCCATATACGGAAACTTAAAGTCTCAGTCATATAGTTTGAATAAGACATTGTTTAATTCTCATTGAATCACTCTTATTTCGATTTTGCTTTCTGCCAAGACAAAAATTCATATTTATTTCTATTTCTTTCTGAGCACACAAGCGAAAGAGAATGCAAGTCATCTACACAGTGCTGCAAATGGCCTCTTTCTGCAGCAAGCATGGAATATGAATAATTCCCCTTTCTTCCTAATGCAGGGGTCTTCAAACTTGACAGCTTTAAGACTTGTGGACTTCAACTCCCAGAATTCCTCCTCCAGTCATGTTAGCTCAGGAATTCTGGGAGTTGAAGTCCACAAGTCTTAAACTTGCCAAGTTTGAAGACCCTTGTCCTAATGTATTTTAAAAAATGGAGGGATTTTAAGTGTCTCTCTTTTCGACAGCCACAAGATGGCGCACATCCTCAATGTTGTTCCTGCAGAGGGCAGGGTGAAGCAAGGGCAATCTCTTGACTGCCCTGTTGATTCCTTGCATGTAACGGTCACATACTTAACTCTGATATTAACCTGCCTTGTGTTATGAATGGATTACTTTCCCAAGGGTGACATGGATCAGATTGGCGGTCAACGGAATGCACTGATTTAGGCTGACAGCTTTGCACAAGCCAATTGTCTGTGTGACCTAGTAATACAGAATGAAATCTCCTTTGAAGCCGGTAGGGAAATTTCTCCCAGTTATAGATGGTAATGCTGTCTAATACAAAAACACAGTATATTGCTGGTTTCAGGAATTTTAAGCTTTAGCAATTCTGAAAATTTGATTTTTTTAAAAAAGGAAATGTTTGATTCAAGTGTAAAAGTAGTATAATACTACTAGTATCTATAATACTTTGATGATCAGGAAATATTCAAAAATATGCCAGTTGACATTTACAGATGAGTCCATATCATATCTGGGTTATCTTATGCAACTTCTTTTTCTCTTGAGCTGTTTCTGTATATATTGTACCGGCATGAAAATGTTTCTATCTCAGTTGAAACAAACGTCTGATAGAAATTAAGGAGTATTGTACAGTTTCAGCCAGTTTTAGGTCTTGCTTTAAAATCCTGCTCCTTCCTTATTACATATAAAGTAAAACTCTAATTCTAAACACTAAACAATCACATCTGAATTCATCAAGTATTCTTTATTTAAACTCAAAACTTAATAGCTCAAATCTGTTATCCTTGTTTGTTCCGATTCCTCATTTCTGTGCATCTGAATAAATGAAAGGTGTTAAAGCTTTAACCCTAATTTTGCCTACCCAGATCCAGATTGAATTGATAACACTGGATACCACGCTTGTCTAATATCGGTCATTTTGTTTTAAAAACAAGTGAATTATATTAAGGCACCTCAACCAAGGAGACCATAAATCCAAGTGCTTGCATTCAAGGGTCATTCTGATGCAGCACAAAAGGGCTCCTACAAAATATTGCTGGAGTTGCTGTCTCTGGGGCATGCAGCCAGTTAGGTTAGAATGACAAAAGACTGAACCTATCAAATGTAGATGCAAACTGAATTCAAATCGAAGAGGAGAACTTTAGATAGATTTAACTGCTTGCTACTTTTATTCAGTATCATGCTGTTCCTATTACTGAAGGTTGTGTCAGCTGGCCCATAAGCTGTTCCATTGTTGTCACTGGTTTCTGGGGATCATTTCATTTTGCAAACTTCGATACCAACAAAGCCAATTTGGTCCTTTAGCGCTGTTGAATATATGAAACTAAGCTTGTGCACGCTTTTTGGGTGTGTGTGTGTGGGGGTTTCATATCTGAACGCAGTACTCATTTACCTTTCCACCAAAGAATCAATGATCGAACTGATGTTTGGATGTTTTTGAATCTATTGCAGACTGTCGTGTTTGCAAATGAAGGCGAATATACGTGTCCCAAGATAATGTTGCAGGATCCAATCTGGATCAATTACCAGGACCAGAGGTTTTGGCTTCCAAGCTTTCGGACTCATACAATCCTTTCTGCGCATGCCTGACTAACATGGCTGGTTTCTGCTGAGTCTTGGAGTGAGGCAGAAGACTCGAGCGGTCCGAGAGGGTGTTTGGAGGGGGTTTTTATAGCCCCGGTACCTGGCATCGTCGCTGGTGGGCTTGGGGAGCCAAACGAGACCCTCGGCGGGGGATTCGCTGGGCTCTGGAGCGAGAGGGGATTGGCGTCATCTCCCCCCCCCCGGTTTCTGTGTGCGCGGAGCTGTGGAGGCGTCGGCGTGGCGTAGCAGCGGCTCCGGGCGGCTGCGGGCGCGTTGACGACGAGCCCAGCGGTGTTTTCCTCCTGGGGGGCCTCGGATGAGACCATCGGCTCGGGATTCGTTGGGCTTTGGGTCGAGCTGGGGTTCAGTGGCATCCCCCCCCCTGTTTTTGCATCGGAGCCTGCGAAGTGCCGGGTGGTACAGCAGTGGCTCCAGGTGCAGCGTGCGAGCCCGACGATGTCCCCCCCCTTCTGGATCAACTGGGGCGTGGTTCTGAGGCTACAGCTGATCTGGGAGGGTCAGCCCTGTAGACGCCAGGAAGACCTGGAGTGATGGTGGTGTCAGGAGTGATGGCGGCGATGGTGGTGAGAATGGTGCTGTTTGTGGCTAGCCCCTGGCCTTTATTTTGTTTAGAGGGCCAATGTGACACTGGGGCTGTCCCGGGTATGGCCTGGAATACAGCAGGAAGCATAACCGGTCCTGGGTCAGCTGTTATGGGCGAAGGCCCTGGTCCCATCCATGGGCTGTTAAGGGCTGCGATGTTTCCATCTATGGCGTTGGAGGTGATGGTGGTGACGCCCTTTTCCTGCTGTTTTTTATGGCCTGACTCTGGACTTTTCCATTGACCATTGTGTTTGGTCATTTGGCTTCCACTTATACCATCTGCTCCATCTTCACCAATTACAAGGTACTCTAATTACTGGGACTGAACCATCTATACCATGCCATAGGCCACGGAGGGGCTTGGACACCCTAGTGACCTGGCCCCGGATTCCCAGTGCCGACTGTACACCCTTGAACTTGGTTTACGGCTGCCAGATTTTGTTGTTTCCCTAGCCGTGGTGAGAGAACAGCAGTGGGGACTCACTTTCTCTCTAGATAGCCATTTAACATCTGTTTACCAACTGTCCATTTGGTACCCATGGGGGATACCAGCGGTGAGAGTGCGGGACTTGATTCAGAGGAGGGTCTTAAACATCGACCACAGGTCTGTTGTGAGAGGGCAGCCTGGTTCCTGGACCCCCCGATGGGCAGTACCTAGGACTTTACCAAGTTCCTATATTCCGGACTTTATTGTTTCCACCTACAGACCCTTGTGCCGGTTCCTTGACATCCCTGGATCTGTAATATTGGAACTTTTACAGCAGCAGAGCTTCAGGCCTTCAGGAGGCTCCCTCCCTCCAGGACATGGCCTGCTACACTATCACCGGCCTACCTCGAGGATGGGTTATGGAACCCGGAGAGATGGCATGGCGGGGAGTTGGGTTGGGGTTGGGGCTCTAAGAAGGCAAAAAAGAGGGTCACTAGGGCCCCTTTAATTAAATTTTTAAATAAATTTTTAAGTAAGCTAGGGAGGAGGGTGAGAAATGATGTCGGGGGGGTGGATTGCAGCCCGGCTCGTGGCGGGGGGTGGGGGTTGGGGGCCGGTGGGGGCCCAGAGTGCGGGCCGGGGACCATGATCCCTAGGGTGGTTGGGATCGGTGGGAGACGACGAGGCATAGGGCCAGATCATGTGTTGGGAGTGCGCCCTCGCTATCTTCGAGCGGTGCCGCGCTCCGACCCTATGACCTCCTCCCCTGGGGGCAGGGGAATGGGGACCCCTGGGCTCAAGCTGGTGTATTTTAATGCCAGGTCCGTGGCTAATAAGTCTTCCCTCCTCCGCGAGGTGATTGAGGAGGAGGCTGCGGACCTGGCTTGCATCACTGAGACCTGGTTGGGCTCAGAGGGAGGAGTCCCTCTGGTTGATTTATGCCCCCCAGGTTTCCGGATTTTGCACCAGGCAGGGGCTCAGGGGAGGGGTGGTGGAGTGGCTGTGGTTATTCGGGAAACCCTGATTCCAAGGGAGGTCGCTGTTCCTGAGATAGGCGGAAATGAGACCCTCCTCCTGAGGTGGGGGCCTGGTGGTCGGGTGGGTTTGCTGCTGACATACCTTTCCCCCAGCTGTGTGGCAGCAACCCTGCCTGGGTTTCTTGGCGTTCTCTCGGGGGTGGCAGTGGATCTCCCGGGGCTTATGGTCCTGGGTGATTTCAATCTGCCTTCCCTTGGGGGGGCGTTAGGTTTGGCCCAGGAATTCATGGACTCCATGGGAACCATGGGCCTGACCCAGTTAATTCAAGGCCCGACTCACGAGGGGGGAAACACTCTCGACCTGGTTTTTGTCTCGGAACAGTGGTGTAGTGATATAGGGCAGGCGAGTTGTACAACACTGCCCGTCCCATGGTCTGATCACTATCTCCTGCGGCTGGTCTTCCAGCAGGCTGCCCCCCACTGCTGGGATGAGGAGCCACTTAGATGGTTCCGCCCCAGACGCCTAATGGACCCTGAAAGGTTCCAGGTGGAACTGGGGTTTTTCCCCATTTCCCTTGCCCACAACTCTGCGGAGGACCTGGCGGCTGCTTGGCAGCAGGCTGCTGAGGCTGCCCTCAACAGGGTTGTCCCCATGCGTCCCCTCACACGCCATGGATCCTGGGTAGCTCCTTGGTATACTGAGGAGCTCTGGGAGATGAAGCACCATCGGAGGGGTTTAGAGAGCAGGTGGAGGGCCACCCGTTCCCAAGCCGATCGAGCCCAGTTGAGAGCCCATATAAGGACTTACCTGGTAGCTATGGGGGTGGCAAGAAGGTCTTATCTCTCCACCCTCATAGCGTCCGCAGATAACCGCCCAGCCGCCCACCCGCTCCCTCTTACATCTGGGGGAGGTGGTGGAAGGGGAAGGGCTGAGGAATTTGGTCAATATCTGTCGGATAAGATCGTGCGGATTCGGGGCGGGTTGTGCTCCACCTTGCAGTGGTCTGAGGATCGTGGTGCAAGTAGTCTGGCTGATGTGATCTGGGCTGAGTTCGACCCTGTTTCCGAGGATGAAGTGGACAGGATTATGCGGCGTCTGAGTTCCACCACATGTTTTTTTGGACCCGTGCCCTTCCTGGCTGGCTTATGCCGCCAGGGAGGTCACCTGCGGTTGGCTCTGGGCAGTGGTCAACCCTTCGTTAAAGGAGGGTGTCTTTCCCTCCGCCTTGAAAGAGGCGGTGGTGAGGCCCCTCCTGAAGAAGCCTGCCCTGGACCCGACCGTGTTAGACAACTTCCGTCCAGTCTCCAACCTTTGTTTTTTGGCAAAGGTTGTTGAGAGTGTGGTGGCTCAGCAGTTTCCACTTTTCCTGGATGAAGCAGACTACCTAGATCCATACCAATCGGGCTTCCGGCCTGGTTTCAGCACGGAGATGGCATTGGTCGCACTGATGGATGATCTCTGGAGGGCCCGGGACAGGGGTTTTTCCTCTGTCCTGGTCCTATTAGACCAGTGGCTTTCGATACAATCGACCGTGGTATCCTTTTGCGACGCCTCGAGGGGCTGGGAGTGGGGGGCACTGTTCTTCGGTGGCTCTCCTCCTACCTCTCCGGGTGGTTGCAATCAGTGTTGACAGGGGGACAGAGGTCGGCCCTGAGGGCACTCACTTGTGGGGTCCCTCAGGGGTCGGTCCTTTCCCCCCTTTTATTCAATATCTACATGAAACCGCTGGGTGAGATCATTCGTGGTTTGGGGGGGAGGTATCACCAGTATGCTGATGATACCCAGTTATACATCTCCACCCCAAACCAAATCAGTGATGCCCTCTCCGTGATGACTCGCTGTCTGGATGCGGTACGGATCTGGATGGATGGAAACATGCTTCGGCTCAACCCGGCCAAGACTGAGTGGCTGTACATACCGGCATCTCGGCCCAGTCAAGATTGTCCATCGTTGACCATAGGGGGAGTGGTGTTGCCCCCTGTGGATAGGGCACGGAACTTGGGGGTCCTCCTGGACGCACGGCTCCAGTTGGAGGAGCAGGTAGGGGCCGTGGCCAGGGGGGCCTTTGCCCAGGTCCGGCTGGTTCGCCAGCTTCGCCCGTTTCTGGACCGAGATGCCCTGCGTACAGTCACTCATGCCCTTGTTACCTCGCGACTCGACTACTGCAATGCTCTCTATTTAGGACTGCCCTTGCACACCATCCGGAGGTTACAGCTGGTGCAGAATGCTGCCGCGCGGGTTGTGATGGGAGTTACCCGATTCTCCCATATTACCCCCCTCCTGTGCGGCTTGCATTGGTTGCCGGTTGCGCTCCGGGTGAGGTTCAAGGTTTTGGCTTTAACATTCAAAGTCCTACATGACATGGGTCCACAATATTTAAGGGAGCGCCTCCTACCGATATCGGGGACCAACCACCCTGTACGGGCACACAGGCAGGGGCTCCTCGGGGTCCCGTCGGCAAGCCAATGTCGGCTGGCCGTCCCCGACGGCGAGCCTACTCTGTGGCGGCCCCCGACTTATGGAATCAACTGCCTCTGGACCTCTGCCTGGCCCCTGACCTCCGCACCTTCCGCCGCGATTTGAAGACCTGGCTATTTGACCAAGTTGGGCTGTGATTACCTTACCAGGGGCATGGGACAGTTTTAATTTTTAATTCGGTTTTATTGGACCTTATAGTGATTTAATTTCTTTTTAATTATTTATTGTATTTGTATGTTTTAACTCTGAGCCGCCCCGAGTCTTCGGAGATGGGGCGGCATATAAGTCCAATAAAATAAAATAAAATAAATAAATACTGGAGCCCTTTAAAGTTCCCTGAAGAGGGGCTCCAGCATAAGTCCGAAAGCTTGGAAGACAAAACCTCTGGTCCCAGTGACTGACCCAAATTAGAACCTGTAATGTTTATATTGGGTTCCCTTTATGAAATAAACATTACCCTAAAACCTTGGGGATCATTGGGGTTGATTATATTTATAATGCCTCCTTATCAAAGCATGAGCAGGCTACACAAATAATTTTATTTTATGCATGCAAAAACTCAAGTCATGAATTTGGAGTTCCCTGAATGCTCCAGAAAAGCATTTGCCATGGACATTTCTTTGGACTGCCACAGTTGTCCCTACCACATAAAATTAATGTGAAACCAATTGATGTGGCCGCTCTGCATCATTCTTTTTTTTTTAAAGATTTTTATTTTTTAAGACAAACAAGTACAAACAAAACATAAAAAAATATAAAACCATCTTCCATTTTATATACATACAGTGTGTCAGTTGGTTACAAATCTTTTGTGCTATCCTTTCGTAGTCATCACTCACAGTTTATATAGATTCTCACATTGTCAATCTAACATATGTTTATATATTAATCAGTTATTAATCATTCATCACTAAACTATGCCATCATTTATGCAAGATATTCTCAATTTTGTTATAAAGTTTATATTACACTTTCATCCAATGGTTATATATATTTATATTGTATTTTATCTCAATCTATTATACTTCTATTATAAGATTTCTTAGTGTATTACGTTACCATGTCTTTTTATCCAACCATTGATAAAACAAATCCCATATCATATAAAAATGTTTATCTTCTTGTTCTCTAATTTCAAATGTCAATTTACTCATTTCAGCACAGTCCATAATTTTCTTAATAACTTCCTCCTGCATAAGTATTTTTTTCATTTTTCCAATTCTTAGCAAATACAATCCTAGCCACTGTCAACACATTTACAATCAAATATTTCAATTCTTTATTGTACATTTCCAGTATAATTCCCAATAAAAATATCTCTGGTTTAAAGTCTAAATGTTGTTTTATCATTTTTTCCAACGTGTGGATTTTAGTCCAATATCTTTTTGCATCCGAACACATCTACCACATATGGTAATACGAGCCAGGTATCTGATGACATTTCCAATATTTATCCGATTGCATTTCCAAACATTTATCCGATTTATTCTTAAACATTCTCACAATTCTCGTCGGGAGTAAGTGCCACCTGTAAAACATGTTATATAGATTTTCTTTATAAGCAGTTGACATTGTCATTTTATAATTTGAGACCATAATTTTTGCCATTTCTCTAAATCAATCCCATATCCAAATTCCCCCCCAAGCAATCATCGTTTCTTTAACTTGCTTCTCCTCCAATTTAAATTCTAATAAATGTCCATAAAGTTTTTAAATTACATTTTCATCAGTACCTATCAAAATTTTATCTTAAGTCAGTCAACTTATCATAAACACCTTCTAATTTAATATCTTCATCAAATCTAGATTGTATTTGCAAATATGAAAACCAATTCATTTTTATACCTTGTTCCTCCAACGCTTGCATAGATTTAAGTTCATCATTTAAGTTTTCATTTAGTATCTCACCATATCTAACTGTTTGTTCCTTTTTATATATTATTGGATAGGAAAAAGCTTCAATAGTAGATGTCCATAATGGAATTTTTAAGTAATATTGCTTTTTTATCTTCTGCCAATTTAAAAACAAAGCCTCTAGAATATAATGTCTTCTGAAGTACCCTTGTGTTTTGGTTCCCTTATACCAAAGAAAAGCATGCCATCCCAACAGCAAGTCATGTTCTTCTAGAGTCAATAGCCTACTGTTCCTTAATGTTATCCATTCCTTTACTCACATCAAATTTGCCATCTGATAATATAGTTCCCAGTTGGGCAAAGTGAACCCTGCTCTTAGTCTTGCATCTTGTAACAGTTTAAGTTTTATTCTCGCTTTCTTGGCTTGCCAAATATATTTCAACACAATTTTATTTAGATCTTCAAAAAACTCTTTCCCTAATCTAATTGGAATTGTCTGGAATAAATATAAAATTCTAGGCAATACATTCATCTTAATTGTTGATATTCTCCCTATCAATGATAATTGTAAATTTTCCCATTTTGCCAAGTCTGTCGCAATCTGCTGTTTGAGTTTAAGATAATTATCCTCTTTTAGTGTACTACATCTTGATGTAACATATATCCCTAAGTATTTAACCTTATTTGTGACCTGAATTTCTAAGACTTCTTCCAACTCTTTCTTTCACCTTGCTAACATATTCTTTGTTAATATCTTTGTTTTATCCTTATTAATTTTCAAGCCTGCTACCTTTCCATACTCTTCTATCCTTTCTATTAATTTAGGTGCTGTTTCCAATGGATCCTCTAATATAAATACCAGGTCATCTGCAAAAGCTTGCAATTTATACTCTTCCTTTTTAATTTTCATTCCTTTTATTTCTTTGTCTTCTCTAATATTCCTATTCAACACTTCTAGTGTTAACACAAACAGCAGAGGCGACAGTGTACAACCTTGTCTAGTCCCTTTTCTTATATCTATAGACTCTGTCAATTCTCCATTTATCATGACCTTTGTGGTTTGTTTATAATATATTGTTTCAATGGCTTGAATAAAATTTTTACCAAAGCCCATTTGTACCAGTTGCAATAACATAAAACACCAACTCACATTATCAAAGGCTTTTTGAGCTTCTAGAAACATCAAAGCCATTTGCTTTTCAGGATGTGCCTCATAATATTCCAAAGTATCCAAGATTATTCTCATATTATCTTTAATTTGTCTCTTTGGCAGAAATCCATTTTGATCAACGTGGATAAAATTATTTAAATATCTTTTCAATCTTTCTGCCAAAATTGAAGCAAAAATTTTATAGTCTGAATTTAATAGGGAAATAGGTCTATAGTTTTTAACTTGCTGTGGATCTGTATCTTCCTTCGGTATAAGCCTGATATATGCTTCTGACCATGTCTTGGGTATTCTCTTCTTTAACATAACTTCATTCATAACTTCTAATAATTGAAGATTCAACACTTCCTGAAAGGTCTTATAAAATTCCACTGGCAATCCATCTGGACGTGGTGCTTTCCCTGTATTTTGTTTCTTGAAAGCTTCTGTTAATTCCATCATTGTTATATTCCCTTTTAACATTATTTGAATGTCTTTGGGTATCTTTGGTAATTTTGCTTAGCTCTGCATCATTCTTGAAGCTCGCTTTGATGCAATACTGACAAATATGGGCAATCAATATAAACAGGCAAGTTATCATTAGGTGATGGGTTCAGTTACAATTAAACAAACAAAGGAAGGGTTTTAGAATATCATTCTCCAAGCCAAATCTTTGTATAAATATTTGAATCCTTATCGGCCGGTTGTTTAAAGTTCTCAGTGTAAAATTTAAATCTCTGTTGATAAAGGCTTCTCTGAAACTTCTAAGGGCCATTTGAATGAACGTGGCCCCAAAACACAGATGTCACTTCCATGGGACCTGTTACAAGGGTGAGGCTGAGACCCAACAGAATGAAGTGACCTTGCAAATCTTCGAAGGTTTTCAGATTAATAATGTGGCAGTCATCCACAATAGTATAATACATCAGTTAATGCAATTTATAAACCTACCCCCATTCAGAACATGGACAGCTTCACTGAAAATTAAGTTAGAGAGATGCTTTGCACAAAACGTAATGAAACCTTGACATTTCTTTCCAGTGACATTCTTTCCCTGGAGGGTAGAGATGCTGTTGTAAAGAAATGAAAAGAAAAGCTCATTTGCTCATTATTTCTTCTTTTCCATTGCTGAAGCGGCAGTCTTGTAGGTGTGTTCATCTGGTACCTTAAAAGAAGTTCAAAAGGATTAAAATGTAGATACAATTTAGACATTAAATGTCTGCGACTTTCTATCAAAGAAGGGACCTAGAATTTTGAACTACCTGTGTTTAGAGTTTGCTGAAGGACAGCGTCCCAATAATCAACATGTTTAATTATTGATAGTTGGCCTAACTGAGTTATCACCAAATACTAAACTGAGTGTCAGATTTATAGAATTTTATAGAACACCTGGGAAAGAAGGGACAGGGAGAATTTGTCCCTCTGTGATTTTGCTTTTTCGTTGTTTTCCCTACAAAATCCATTTTTTGGATTTTGAAAAGTTTCTGATAGACTAGGAGAATTTACCCTGATTTTTGTATTAATAGTGTTGGATAGCGATGAAGAAGTCAGTCTTGCTACCATTATCAAAGTAATTAAAACTTTGTAACGCTAAAGAACAGTACAGTCTTATAGAGTAAGGATTTTAGGTTCATTGGGCAAAATGGAAATGTCTTTGGTTTCCTAAAGCATAGATTTGTTTCCATAGTGTCACTAACATTCAGATGTTTGATTATATTTTAATGGATGTGAAATGGATGTAACCAAATATACAAATTTAAATCTGGTTCGTAATTAAAGGAAGAAGAGGGGGAAAAAAATGCTGTCTCTGTGTGTTTGCATGTGAAATAGAAAATTGGGCAATTAGATATCAGCATTTCGGGAGAATTAAATTAATGAGGTCTTTAAGATTAAATAAATGCTGTCATTATTTACAATAGTTTTTTAATAATGATAATTTTTAGATCAATTGCCAGACAAATTGTGATAAGAATTCTTTAATGGGGCACAAGGTTTTCAATAAGATTAAATCAGAATGTTTATGTTGCTACCTGACTGGTATGAAACATTTATCAAAGCTGCAGCCTAAACACTGAATTATGTTAACTAAATAAATTTGTGAATGTCAAATTAAGGTGATTTCAAAAGCCTGTAAGCTCGAGTAAGATTATTGAAAATAAATTTTTAAAAAACACTACTCATTGCACAATGATTTTTCAGGCTGTTATAAGGCAGTGATAAAATAGTTGTTCACCAGTATTAGGCTTCCGGGGAAAAGAAAATTTATTTATTTATTTATTTATTTATTTATTTATTTTTTTATTTTATTGGACTTATAGGCCTCCTTCTCTCCCGAGGGATCAGGGCGGCTTACAATAAAAAACAAGAATACAAATATTAAAATAGAATTAAATTAAACTAAGCCCAATAAAATTTGAAACCCGATTAAAACTAAATGATTAAAAACCCCACCCCACCCCATTCAGTCCAGGCTGGCCTGTTGAAACAACCAAGTCTTTAGGTCGCGGCGAAAGGAACGGAGGTCAGGGGCCAACTGGAGCTCCAAGGGGAGCTGATTCCACAGGGTGGGTGCTCCCACAGAGAAGGCCCTATCCCTGGGCACCACCAACCGACAGTATCTGGTCGACGGCACCCCCAGGAGGCCCTGCCTGTGGGAGCGTACAGGACGATTGGAGGTCGACGCTGGCAGGAGACGCTCCCGCAAGTACCCCGGACCCAAGCCATGAAGGACTTCATATGTGATGACTAATACCTTGAATCTCATCCGGAGGGCAACCAGCAGCCAACGCAGGTCACGCAGGAGGGGTGTAACATGGGAGTATCGGGACACTCCCATCACTACCCGCACAGCCACATTCTGCACCAGCTGAAGCCTCCGGATGGTCCGCAAGGGCAGTCCCATATAAAGAGCATTACAGTAGTTGATTCGGGAAGTCACGAGTGCAGGAGTAACCATCTGTAGGGAATCTCGGTCCAAATAGGGACCCAATTGGCGCACCAGACGAATCTGGCAAATGCGCCCCTGGTCACAGCTCCCACCTGCTCCTCCAAATTGAGCTGTGAATCCAGGAGGACACCCAAATTGCAAACCCTATCCACGGGGGGCAACACCTCTCCCCCCATGGCCAATGATGGAACCTCTTGGATTATCCAAGATGCCGGTACGCACAGCCACTCAGTCTTGGCCGGGTTGAGTCAGAGCCTGTTCTTCCCCGTCCAGATCCGCACCGCATCCAGGCAACGAGACATCATGGAGAGAGCATCACCAATTTGGTTCGGAGTGGAGATTAATATTTAAATGAATATCTGGAGACGGGATAATACGAGCCTTAGATTAGTGAATATTTCTGAAAACACTGCGTGACTTTGCTTTCTGTCTTCCTTTGCATTGAAAATACCCTTGGTGCCCCCATTAGATACCGAAAGCAAAAGCTTTATTTCTTCAAAATAATGAACTTTGGCAATCATGTAGCTGGCCAATGACTTTCCAATCCACCACTGTAATCTGAAAGGACTGGTGGATATAATTGCTTGAAAAAACACTCTACTCTGCTGTCTTAATGCATCAAGATAGTCATCATTCAATTACACATATTCAAAGCTGTCCCTTCCATTTTCTCTTTTTAAGCCCTCTCCTGAAGTAAAGTAAAAATAAATCAGAAATGCAGTACTCTTTTCTTCCTTTCCTCCCTTTGCAAACTCTTTAGTTGTTCTTTAACCAATGTTAAATTTTCACAAAGCCCATATTGAATAGCAGAGGACAGCAAGATCCGATTTGACCCAAGGTGCTCTTTGCCAAGTTGTATCTCAGGTTTCAGAGCACTTGCATTCGCAGACTCATCTGTGTGTGAAATGATGCATTAAAGGAAACATTCTGCTACGAGGGGGAAAAAAATTCTAGCATTGCATTTTTTCTTCTGCCTTTGCAAAAAGTCAGCTATGATTGGAGCCAGGTCCACAGCAGACAAACTCAATATAGTAGTAGCTTCCCATTAGAGAATAATAAAGGAAGGAGCACTGTGTCCGTTTTCTTAAGATCATGGGTGAATGGTGGGAGACAAATCTAATAAATTGTATTAATAATAAATATCGGTATTATAACTTTAAGAGACAGGTCACTAAATTTATGGAATGGCTTTTATCTCTTAAAAAAACAGCTCCTGGAGTCTATTCCACAGTAGTCCATTGGATAAAATAACAGAATGGTTAAATTCGGAGAAAAAACAACAACCCCACTTTTAACAATTCAGTTAAAGGGGTAAAAGATCCAGTTACATTCATATAGCAATAGCACTTAGACTTATATACCACTTTACAGCCCTCTCTAAGTAGTTTAGAGAGTCAGCATATTACCCCCAACTCTCTGGCTCCTCATTCTACCGACCTCAGAAGGATGGAAGGTTGAGTCAACCTTGAGCTGGTTGGCATCGAACTGCTGGCAGTGAGGGGTGAGTTAGCCTGCAATACTGCACTCTAATCAGTGCGCCAGCACGGTGCTAACTATATAAATATAGTTAATCCATCAAGCCGAATGTACTGCATTAAAAAAAACAGGAGAAAGAATGTTTGAGGCTCTTTGAATGTCTCATTCATAAACCAAATTTTGGCATGCCAGATTAAGAAAAACAAAATTGCAAAATATAATAATAATAAAGGGGGAGATAAATTAGTAAGGGCTTAGGGTTTTCTAACATAGTCCCATACTTCTCAGAATCATCTCAGACCAGTACTTTTAAGTATTACAAATTATGTAGCTCCTGAAATGTTCTCTTCTCAACAATTGAGAACAAGGTCTCTAATCATCTTACAATCCTGGTTCTGCTTGTGGAACATCCAGGGAATTGCTTTGTATGTTTCATCAAGCTTGATTGGCAACAATCCACAGGCTATTATCTGAGCTAGAAATGATGAGGGAGCAAACTGGAGATAGTTATGCTTGGGATTTGCTATCATCAAATGGAATGATGGACACTAATTGACAATTTTGAAAAGGGCCAAGACAGTGTCATGGAGAATTGGGCTATAAATAACTACCTTAATTAGCAACTGTACAGGGGCAACAATGAAAGATGGTTTATTTCCATGTTTGTGAGCACCTTGAATTCATCTTGTTGCCTGCTAGGTGAGACACAGAGCTGGTTCCTTCCAATATATCTGAAATGGAAAATGGAGGCAACCTAGTGCCAAGTTTATGAGCAGATATTTATGGTACAAGTTACCTTCAACGTTTTGTCCTGAACAGGATATTACTTGTTACATTGGAGGGAAATCTCAGTGGTGCAGAGATCTGGATTCATATCTGTGAAATTGTTGGGCATGTTCAGAACACCAGCTTGAATAAGCTGGAAAAGATATAAAATACATTCCAATGTGATCTTTGAAACAAGACATCTTGAACATTGTGTTTCAGTTCTGCAGAATGAGGGTGAAAATAGAAGTTAACGAAAACATGGGTGGCTGCCAAAATCTGCCTCCCTGCTGTGTGTTCTGGCAGCAACCACTACTGCCAGGGATAAGAAAAGGTAATGGGAAAACTCAGTATGATGGTATTATGCCACATGGCATATTTCACAACTTATTTTTAGAAAGAGGGCTGTGGCATTAAAATTGCCTTAGATGGCTTGATGATTTTTTGTCTCATGGAGCGTGACGATTGTTTTTGTCAGCCATCTATCATATTATTCTGTATTGTCAGGGGGCGGGGGGAGGAATGGATCTGCATTTGCTTTGTAGCTCTTCCATTCTGATCTCTTACACTGATTTTCTACATAATTATTTGGGATAATTTATATGGAGATCCTGTGTCTCCCTTCTAACAATAACAATAGCACTAGCACTTACACTTAAATGCCGCCTTACAGTGCTTTACATCATTCACTGGGTGGTTTACAATGTCAGCATATTGCCTCTCAAAATCTGGGTCCTCGTGTTACCTCAGAAGGATGGAAGGCTGAATCAACCTCAAGCCTATCAGGATCGAGCTCCAGGCTCTGGGTAGAGTTTGCTTTCAATACTTCATTCTAACCATTGTGCCACTAGGGCTCTTCTGCCTTCATCACTTTTTACATCTGCATGAAATTGTTGAGGGAGTCCTTCAGGATTTTTGATACAGACTCTTCATCTGATGAAATACAATGTCCCACAATGGCTTTTTCAAAGAGTAGTACAGTTGTCTGAGATGACCAACTTCTGGTGGCCATGGACTGGCTTAAAGAAGAGAAGAAAAAAAAGGAAGCTGGCTCCAAACAAGATTGGAGCACCTGTGCTGATTGTGTAGAATCATGTTTCTAGAAACATAATAAATCTTCCTGCTACTGATAGGGTTGTATACATCTTCAAAAAGAAGTCTAGCCTACTGATACACATTCTGGATCCAGTTCTTCCCCTGGAACCTCAAACTGAGGCAACAGCAGGAGCCTTTATTTTAAACCAGGCTTAGCCAATCAACCACATTTGTCCACATTTGTTAAAAGAAAATTATTTTAGAATACTGGCACATTTGCCAGTAATTTGAAGGTTGGAGCCATGGTGGCACAGTGGTTAGAATGCAGTATTGTAGGCTAATTCTGGTGACTGCCAACAGTTCAGTCCTGACCGGCTCAAGGTTGACTTAGCTTTCCATCCTTCCAAGGTTGGTAAAATGAGGATCTGGATTGTTGGGAGCAATAGGCTGACTCTGTAAACCGCTTAGAGAGGGCTGTAAAGCACTGTGAAGTGGTATATAAATCTAAGTGCTGTTGCTACTGGCAGACTCAACCTGTTGTGCTTGAATTTGACTGGAGAGGTTATAGAAATAAATATATAACTGTGGACTCAAAATTTGATTGCCTGATTGATTCAAAGGCTACCAGTTAGTTTTCCTGGTTAGGAAATAAGCACTTACAAAAAAATTAAATAAACTTCAAATAACTGATGGTTATTTAAAGCCCTGAACATTTCAGGCCTAGTCTATTGAAGAAATGTTGCAACAGCTGCTGATTCTCCTACCGTGTTTCCCCGAAAATAAGACACTGTCTTATATTTTTTTTGGCTCCCAAAAACACACTAGGTCTTATTTTCGAGGTAGGTCTTATATATTTATGGTGCCAAATAGTGGGTGTGAGTATGTGGGGGGGGTGTTTCGCGGGTGCATGGTTGCTCCCTGAAAAGTCTTCCTGGAACTGGAGATTTACACTAGGTCTTATTTTCAGGGTAGGTCTTATATTAGGGCAGGTTTAGAAAATAGTGCTAGGTCTTACTTTCAGGGTAGGTCTTATTTTCAGGGAAACACGGTAGCAGAAATTCAAGGTTAGCCCTTTACTTTAATGAGCCTTTAGATTTAGAATAATTATTGAGTCTTTGAATTGCTTGGAGGAAGCTTTAAAAGTAGATGTCAGTAGTCAGGCTTTTAGTTAATATTGGTTTTGGTGGATTTTAAAACTGTTTAACTTATTGAAAGTTTTTTTTCTTTAAGTTGGTTTTGGTGGAAAATGTAGCTAATGATATATTTAAGCTACAGGTGATTCAGAAATGTAGTGCTAATACAAGTATACATATGAATATGTTTTTTTTTCAGCTGCATGACTACCCTAATGTTAGGTTACAGCTGAAATGCCTCGGTCTTGGTGTTAGAACTGACTTATCAATAGCTTCCTGAAAATCAGTTGCAATGCTAATGATCCCAGTAAAAAAATGGTCATTATTGCTATTATTGCACAGCTGCCACCTTCCTCCATCCCTCCAAAATGTGCAGAATGACAGCCAGTCAGCCATTCTTGTCGCAGGATGGCAGCTTGGTGAGAAGAATTATAGCTAATGGTCTTTAAGCAGCCACCTTCTGTGTTCATGGTTACTTGGAGATAATGGTTTGATTGCTGTAAGTTTTCCATCACACAGATATGAACACTGGACTAATTATTTTCAGTAGCTGAAGACCTATGAGCAAGCCTAATTGCATAGTTATGATTCATAACACCACAGTTGTTCATAAAGAACCCTTGTTTAGTCTAAGAATTGTCTTTTTTTAGCAATCCACTCCTTTGCAACCACATATTAAAGATACTGAATATCTAATGTTGGTAAACAGCTTGAGCTCTGGTATACTGTTTCCTTCAAGATCAAACTCTAGGTTCTTGCAAGCTATATACCCATGAAGATGAATAAACCAGAGAATAGAGTACCTTACTCCTATGCAGGACACAGCCAGAGGACACATGGTATAACTGTTTTGCTAAAATGAATGAGCCTTGGTGGTGCAGGCTGTTAAATGCCTAGCACTTAAGTTCCAGCTGCCTGCAATTAGTGCAGGCTCGAATCCCACCAGGCTCAAGGTTGACTCAGCCTTCCATCCTCTCGGGGTAGGTAAAGTGAGGACCCAAGATTGTTGGGGGCAATAAGCTGACTTTGTAAAAATGCCGCTTAGTAATAAGCAGGCATATACAATGGAATGAAGGCTATTGCTGAGCGCATTGGGTTGCGCTCCAAAAATTGTAAGCAGCCCTGAGTCTTCGGAGAAGGGTGGGATATAAATATGAATTTTTTAAAAAATGCCTAATTTGACCCCCTAAGTTGGATGATAAAATATTGGAGAATTCTTCTTACAGCGCATTACTAAAAATTCTGTATTAGAAAGAAAGAGCTATAAATAAATAAGAGGTTGGATATGCTTCCTACAGAAACCCTTCATGTATTCCTGTTTATAAAATATTTCTATTATTGTTGTTGAGATTACTAGACTACTAAGAAAGAAAACTTCCATGAGATGCTTTATACAGCTAATTCAAAATGATTCATACATTCTTCCTAGTCACGCACAAATGTTGTTTTTGGTTTTTGAACACAGGTTGCAATGTTTCTTTAACTAATGAGTGAGTTTCTCTTGGACCTCTTCCCAGATAAGCGTGTGTAGGATTATGATTTTTCTATCAGCATAGAAAAAACTTACAACCCCTCTTTGTTCAAAGTATCAGATCTCTTTACATTTTTTTTCTTTAAAAAGGGAGCTTAAGCAATGACACCTTAACATCTGTACCACTTTATGCAGAGTTGGGATGTATTTGTCATTTGTTCTTCCTCTCATCTGTCTGTATTCTCCTGAGAGATGTTTGTTTCATTAGTCATACAGGTAAAACGCTGTTCGGTGTAAGTTTGTGGTGCAAATTATTTCAGTCTTTTTTGTGCTGCGGTGTTGAATTGCAAATGGGTTTTTATTCCTCCTCCTTTGAAGGGATCAGAACTGCTCTGCAGTGAGTCGCTCATCTGTCAATTAAAGAACTTGCAACTCTGGAGCTGATATTATGAAAAGAGAGAGGAAGTGTTTCAGAGATAACAAAGCCTGAGAATTACAAAAATGAAATTGCAGTTCTCATATTTAGAACAAATTTATTAGTATAAAGACTGGGGATGAATTCTAGCTGAGGCACCGGATGAATATTGGGTGCCAGAAGCCAAACTAGCAAAAATAAAGCATTTAGAAACCAAAAACATAGATTTTCTCGTATGTTTTTTATCACCGGCTTCTCAGTAGGTGTATGCGCATATTAATTCTGCTTGTTAGACCTCAGTGAGGGGCATCTTCTGGGCACTGCAAAGGTGAATTAAAAATGTGAAACATGGTACACTAGCAAAGACTTATAATAAAATTAAGACAAAGCTAGTGCCAGCTGATAAAACAATACAATATTAATAATCAACTCAGCAGTAGAATAAGTTGAGTGTGTAAAACAATATTGTCATTCTTGTTGGCATTAGCTGAAAACAGTCTTGTCATGTATCTGCAGGGATATGGGTATGTCAGAGAATATGGAATATAAGTATACTTCCTTATATATTTTTATTTGAGGACATAGCAAGACACCTTATAAATAATCATACGAGGGAGGGATCTCCCATGTTACCTACTATTTAATTGGAAATTATTTAAGTTGACCTTGAAGCTTCTTGCATACATTCTTCTAAGCTGTAATTTGCTTAATTAAGTGGAAGATAAATAAAATTGGTGTTACCGCAATTGTTCCTTCCAATTCTTCCACTTTCGTAAAGTTGTGTCTTAGCCCTTTAGCTCTCATCCTCATATGGGGGTTCCCTATAGAAGACACTCTGTGTGGAGAGTACGTGGGGAGAAGAATAATCCATCGCACACATGCGACAAAGTCCTTCAACATGTATGGAGAAAGACCTCATGCTGGCAAGAGAAAACACTGTCAACATGACCCGATCCTGGGCGAATGTCATTTCATTTCAATCCTAATAATTTAATAGGATTAAAACTAAATGACACTTAGTTTTAAATATTTATTTAAGCGTTAAATGTTTACATTTTTTTTACATGTGCTAAATTTCTATGACCTATTTTGTGACTATTTTATTCGCTCAGTGTTGAATGTTGTATGTTTATAATTTGTAGGTGCTTCTGACCCAAATGAAGAGGCCCTTTTTCCTATTGAAACCAAATAGTAATACCCAGCATTTGTGTTCATCTCACTTCATTCTCTCCTTTGTGTCGGCCAGCCCCCGCTTATCAAAACTTACCCCATAATACCAATTTGTCTTTGTGTGTGTGTGTGTGTGAGAGAGAGAGAGAGAGAAAGGGGGAGGGAGGGAGGGAGGGAGGAGAGAGAGAGAGAGAGAGTTCATGCCACTCATTAATGAGGAATATATTATGGTAAATAAAGAATAAAAGTACAGGTAGTCCTCAACCTATGACCACAATTAAGCCCAATTTTTTGTTGCTAAGTGAGACATTTGTTAAGTTAATTTTGCCCTATTTTACGACCTCTCTGCCCACAGTTGTTAAGTGAATCACTGCAGGTGTTAAGTGGATCTGGCCACTCCATTGGCTTTGCCTGCTGGAAGGTCACAAAAGGTGATCCCAGGAGACGGCAACCATCATAAATATGAGTTAGTTGCCAAGCATCTGAATTTTGATCATGTGACCATAGGGATGCTTCAGCTGTCATGTGAAAAATGATCATACCTCACTTTTTTCAGTGCCATTGTAACCTTGAATGGTCACTAAATGAACTGTTGTAAGTCAAGGACTACCTGTACTTGTAATCAAAATGAATTCTCTCTCCCTCTCCCCCTCCCTCTTTCCCTCCCTCCCTCCTTCCCTCTCTCTCTCTCCCCCTTTTCTCCCCTCCCCCAATCTGAGATTATTAAACATCACCATCTTAGAGAAAAGGGGTGTTTTCATCCAGATAGCCAAATTGCTCCATACCCCCTATTATATTTACAGTCTGTTGTTTTTTTCTTTCAATGCACAGAGGAGAATGATAAAGAGCAACTTCCAAGAAAGCGTCGGAGGAAAAAACGGAGGAACGTTTTTAAAACTCCTGCTGATGGACATGGAAGTCCAGCAAAATGTGGAGGGCCTGAAAACCTGATTGGAGATAACTTGCAGCTGCAACCCAGGGACTCTCCAAACTTGACCCAAAACCAAAAGAGGAAAATGAAAAAGAAGCGGCGAAAAGAAAAAATGAGAGCAGCTGGCTTGCTAGGAAAACCCATTGCTACCGATTTCACATATATGCCCGAAGAAAAGAGAGAAAGAGTGTTTGAGGTTGCAGATAAAGTAGATGACATTCTGGATTTTTTGCAAGCAACACAGGAAATCTATTTTTCTGACAGTAGGTATATTTCATCACGCATGACAGTGACTTGAAGGAGGAGAAACAAATTATTTTTCACTGCCAGATACAGGGAGGGAGAAAGACTGATGGTGGCTTTGTGCTCTCAATTTGGGAAAGAAAGAATATATATGCATAACTCCTATTGGGCCTATGCAACTGTTTTAGATTCACCTTGCAGGTTAAGGCAACAGGATATAGGTAGTCCTTGACTTACGACCGCAATTGAGCCCAAAATTTCTGTTGCTCAATGAGACACTTGTTAAGTGAGTTTTGCTCCATTTACTTTCTTGCCACGGTTGCTAAGTGAATCACAGCAGTTATTTTATTTATTTATTTATTTAATTGGATTTATATGCCGCCCCATCTCTGAGGGGACTCGGGGCGGCTTACACAGAAATATATAAACAATAAATACACCTTTATCAAATTGTCTAATCCAATTATAAAATCTAATTAAAATACCCTTAAATTAAAATTCCCACCCCTACTCAGTCCAGGCCGGCCTGTACAAACAGCCAAGTCTTGAGATCACGGCGGAAGGAGCGCAGGTCCGGGGCCAAACGCAGCTCTAGAGGTAGCTGATTCCAAAGGGTGGGCGCCCCCACAGAGAAGGCCCTTCCCCGGGGGACCACCAACCGACATTGTCTGGCCGACGGCACCCCCAGGAGGGCCTGCCTGTGGGAGCGTACCGGGCGATCAGACCTCGATGCTGGTAGGAGGTGCTCCTGCAAGTACCCCGGACCCGAGCCATGCAGGGCTTTATAGGTTAATACCAGCACCTTGAATCTTATACGGAGGGCAACTGGCAACCAATGAAGATCGTGCAGGAGGGGTGTCACATGGGAGAATCGGGCTGCTCCCATCACCGCCCGCGCGGCCGCATTCTGTACCAGTTGAAGCCTCCGTATATCCTCAAGGGCAGCCCCAGGTAGAGAGCATTGCAGTAGTCAAGATGGGAGGCAACGAACGCATGAGTGACCGTGCGTAGGGAATCTCAGTCCAAGTAGGGGCGCAACTGGTGCACCAGGCGAACCTGGGCAAAAGCTCCCCCTGGCGACGGCTCTTACCTGCTCCTCCATACTGAGCTGTACATCCAGGAGGACACCTAAGTTGCACACCCTATCCACAGGGGGCAACACCTCTCCCCCTATGGTCAAAGATGGAATTTCTTGAATCCGAGATGCCGGTATGCACAGCCACTCAGTCTTGTCTGGGTTGAGTCAGAGCCTGTTCCTCCCCATCCAGATCCGCACCGCCTCCAGGCACTGGGAGAGCACTGGGAGGGCATCACTGAGGTGGTCCGGGGTGGAGATGTAAAGCTGGGTATCATCAGCATATTGATGATACCTCACCCTGAAACCATGGATGATCTCACCCAGTAGCTTCATGTAGATGTTGAACAGGAGAGGAGAAAGCACCAACCCCTGAGGAACCTCACAAGTGAGGGTCCTCGGGGTCGATCTCTGCCCCCCATCAACACCGACTGCGTGCGTCCTGAGAGGAAGGAGGAGAACCACCGTAAAACGGTGCCTCCCACTCCCAACTCCCAAAGACGCCGCAATAAGATACCATGGTCGATGGTATCGAAAGCCGCTGAGAGGTCTAATAGGATTAGGACAGAGGAATATCCCCTGTCCCGAGCCCTCCAGAGATCATCAATCAGCGCAACCAATGCCGTCTCCGTGCTATAACCAGGCCTGAAGCACGATTGAAACGGATCTAGGTACTCCGCTTCTTCCAGGAAAGCTGGAAGCTGTTGTGCCACCACGCTCTCAACAACCTTCGCTAAAAAGCGAAGGTTGGAGACCGGACGGAAGTTGTTTAAATTGGCTGGGTCCAAGGCAGGCTTCTTAAGAAGGGGTCTCACCACCACCTCTTTCAAGGCGGCAGGGAAAAACCCCTCCCGCAGTGAAGTGTTGGTAACTGCCTGGAGCCAGCCACACGTCTCCTCACGGACAGCATAAACTAACCAGGAGGGCCATGGGTCCAATAAACACATGGAAGCACACAACTGCCGCATAATCCTGTCCACCGTATCTGAGGATACAGGGTCAAACTCCTCCCAGATGACATCGACAAGACTCGCCATTGACTCCACATCCGACTCAAGCCAGTTGGTGTCCAACCCGGTCCGGATCCAAGCGATCTTTTCCAACAAATGTTGACCAAACTCCTCGGCTCGTCCCTGCAAAGGGTCTACCCCCACCTCCTGATTAAGGAGGGAGCAGGTGACCCTAAACAAGGGGGCCGGGCGATTATCTGCGGATGCAATGAGAGTGGAAAAGTAAGATCTCTTCGCCACTCTCATCGCTCCCAGGTAGGTCCTCGAAAAGGATGTAGGAGGTAGGTCCTCGAAAAGTTATGAAGTTAGTAATATTGTCCTTAAGTGAATGTGGCTTCCCCATTGACTTTGCTTATCAGAAGGTCGCTTTGATGACCCAGGGTGGGATACAAAAGCAACAAAGTCACAAAAACAGGTGAAATCCCTTTAATTCCTTCAACTTGCCTTCAAAGGTCCAATTATCATTGACTGGAGAAAAAACTCCCCCACAAACAGTTGCAAAAAGGAAGAATTTCCATTCAAACTCAAAATACATATAAATTATAAATAGAAAAAAACCAACACAAACCACACTGAAGAATTAATGAGACAAGGCAGGATAAGGGCTTGAAGACATTCACAGATATCGAAAACACACACTGGGAAGGACACCAGAACTCAGGTAAGAACTGACAGACTAGAAATATTTTCACACTGGTCCATGCGCAGTTTGTCCTTTTAAACAGTCCTCACAGCTGCAGCCCATGAAGAGGATCAAGGCCCTTTCCTTCCCTGTAGACTATGCCATTCACGTTTCTCCCTTGTCCGTTCCTCCCTGCGTGCCCTAGGATGAAGAGGGAATGGGCCTGGGTCTTCCTCTGAATGCCCAGCTGGCCTGTGCCCTTCCCCAGTTTCCTCCACAACCTCTGGAGCCAGACTCCCGCTCTCTGTTGACTCTTCCTCCTCTCCCTCGGAGTCAGATTCTAACAGGGGCATGACAATCACAAAAGGTTGATCACATGACCCTGGGACATTGCAACCATCATAAATATGATCATCTGAATCTTGGTCGTGTGACCATGGGGATGCTGCAGTGGTCATAAGTGTGAAAAGTAGTCATCAGTCACCTTTCTTTAGTGCCATTGTAACTTTGAATGGTCCCTAAACAAACTCTTGTAAATTGAGGACTCTCCTTGGAAGAGAAGGCCTTAACAAAGCAAACCCTGAAAAGGTCACCTTGAACCTGATTGGATCCAGAGATGTTGGAGGAAAGTCCTGTCAGCCTTCTTTCTCAAGAAGACTCTCAGATGCATCATACCAGTCTAATTTCTGCCCTGTTTGGCAAAGCCACCCAACCTGGAACCATCTCAGCCAGGACTGCAGGAGAAGACTTCTCCTTCAGCCTTCTCCCACACTGCTTTTCTCTTAGAAAGAAAGGGGCTGCATTGCTTGAGGAAGCAGCTTGGAGAGGATGTTTGCTCAAAACTATTTTGAAGCTAAACCTTTTGAAGATTTGACCAGCCCTGGTTCCTATACTCAGGAACCAAGAAGACATTTCCACTGCCCTTGGTAATAAGATCTTCTTTATTTATCACACCCATCTTATAAAGAAGATAGTCACCTGGGAACCGACACAGCTAACTTATTCATGCAATTCCCTCAGAAGGCATGTACTTCCTGAACTGACTGTCTAAGAAAAGACCTTGTCTGTCAAGGCTTGTCCCAATAAGGTTAGGATCATTCAAACTCAACCTTGTGTTTCTCAACCTTGGCAACTTTCATTCTGGTAGTTGAAGTCCAGACATCTTAAAGTGGCCAAGGTTGAAAAACACAGTTCTAGAGAACATGCATTATGACAGGGAAAGTACAGTTCTACATCCTATTGGATGACACTTACTTAAACTTGGGACCAGGTTTCTGTCATATCTTTTTGGATGAGAAACGTGGAGACACAGATAGCCAGACTTCAGGCCATGAAGATAGCCAGGTCTTATGCCATGAAGGACTACATACTGCCATTCATGCAGCAGTAGCCACTCAATCTATGCCACCCAACCTGTGCCACTCATGCAGCAGAAGAAAAATACAGATGGAATCTGGAAGTGGGCCATTCATGGGAAAGCAATCAATTCTTAAAATCACTTCCACTTTTCAGCTCCAGTACCAAATCTCTGTATCCTCAGAAGCTTTGTCCTCTCACTGTTGCTTCTGAATACCATGATTAGTCTATAATAGAGTTTCTCTCATCTATGATCTTATTCTGGAGGAATGGCCAATGTTGCATGCAGTATCAAGGCCCAGTGGATGCAGATGAAGCTGATCTTTTTTTAAAAAAATAATAGTTTTTATTAAAGTTTACAATGAGAAAGATTAAAAAACCTCATACTACATAAAAATTAGAAAAGAATGAAAAAAGAAGATAGAAAGTGGAGAAAATAAAATTGCTCAACCCTCAGTCACCTCATATATGGACTATTACAATGTGTTCCACATTGGAAGCTGCAGCTGATTCAGAAGACATAGATAGTTAGAAGTGTGTCTGTCTGTCTGTGGACAGGTAGTCCTCAACTTACAACCATTCTGTGATGACCCAGAGTGTAACACAAAACGTAACAAAATCCAAAACATAAATAAATGTCCTTTAATGCCTCCAATTTGGCCCCACTGTTCAATAATACTCAGTTGGAGATAAAACGTACTCAAAAATAGTCTTCAAAAGAAAGCAATATAGTCCGAATTTAATGAGCAGATAGAGATGAAGTAAAAAACCAAACAAACTACAATGACAAAATTTCCACAACTGAACAAGAAAAGTATTTACCAAATTCAAGGAGATAACAAGGCACAGTCTGTTGGAAGGACGCCAACCAAGATAACTTCAGACCAAAATAAAACACGCTTTGTTTCCAGCGTTTGCCAGTACGCAGATCCAAACTCTTATTCAGTTCTCACACCTGTAGCCCATGAAGAAGATCAAAGCCCTCTCCTCCCGAGGAGACTACGTCTCTCCCTTATCCTCTCCTCCCTGCGTGCCCTTGGATGGATAGGGGATGGGCCTGGGTCCTCCTCTGACTGCTCAGCCGGCCTCTGCCCTTCCCCAGCCTCCTCCACACCTCCGGAGCCACACTTCCACTTCCTGTAGGCTGTTCCTCCTCTCCTTCAGAGTCAGTCTCCACCAGGTGCATGACACATTCATTTAGTGACCGTTCAAAGTTACAACAGGGCTGAAAAAAGGATTATGACCGCTTTCACACTGTTGCAGCATCCTCACAGTCAGATGATCAAAATTCACGCTTGGCAACTGGTTCATATCTAATGAGGACTGCAGTGTCCCAGGGTCATGTGATTTACCTTTTGCGATCTTGTGACAAGCAAAGTCACTTAACACCTGTCTCGCTTAGCAACAGAAACATTGGACTCAGTTGTGATCCTAAGTCAAAGTCTACTTGTATTGATTCAAGCTTCCTGCCTGTTCTTGTTTTCTATTTGATGCCTATTTCCAGGATAGCTCTGATACAATAGCAGATGTAAGGAATTATGCTTTTAGATGTACTTGAATATATGACTACTCATCATTTATTCTAATAAGATGCATTTCTAAGCGCATGCAGTGAAACTTCCCTTTTTCACGTAAGCTACAGAACCTGTTTTCTGTGTTTCCATTTAATTCCTGAAGGACAGGAGACAGTGGTATATAGTACGATTTCATGCTATACTTTCCAGAAGATGCAGTGGCACAAAGGTCCAGTAAATTATTCATGAGCAGGCATCATACACCCACAGGCAGAGATTTCAAAGAAAATGATCCTGCGTTTTTCAGATTTAGGAAGTAGCTGTACTGAATACAGATTCCTTTATTTTGTTCAGATTGAATTTCAAACACATCTGCAAACCTTTGTTGGAATATAAACTTGTAGCTTTACTACCAGAGATGATAATTAAACAGAAAGAAAGGGGTGGGATGTGAAAGGACATATAGTGAAGAAAGTTCATTTTCATATTTGAAAAATACCTTCTATCTTTCTATCTATCTATCTATCCATCCATCCATCCATCATCTATCTATGACAAGAGTATGAAAATTAGCTATGTTTGTGAAAGAAAGTTTTTCTTCTGCTTTGATTTACATTGTCACTGGGAATAGTCTATTTGCACTACGACAAATATTAGCATAACTAGCATCTTAGTGCTTTTTATTCACTTTCTTTCCATAATGTCTCATAAACAGTTGGGTGACTTCTCCCCCCCTTTTCATCCTCTTTCTATATGTGTTTGATGTTGTTTTAGTAATGATTTTATTTCAAATCACAGATTAGGGAGTAGTAGTACTGTTCCAGGATGAGTTGTTTTTGAAATGTATGTTGCTTTTTTGAGGCTGTGGCACCAAGGGATCGTTGACATATATGGAAGATCCATGAGACACCGTTGCCATCTCATCCCATAATCCTTTTAAATGGAGGGAGTTCATAATTTTGGGTCTAGTTATTGATTATGCATGGACCTCAGCTTTTAAAAATTGATGTTGATATGAAGAGAGTTTGAAGTCACACACTCTGTGTAATGCCTGTATCTTCTCAGCTCACTTGATGTTCATCCAAACTGGACTCAAGATGTATGTTTGGTTTTATACACACTCATCAGAGCAGGATGGACCTGGCAAATTTAAGAGGTCCAGATGCAGAAACACAGTGCTATGAGTCTCTCATAGTCTTTTTTCATTTCAAATCACCTGGCCACGGGGATTCTGCAACGGTCATCAAGTGTGAAAAATGACCATAAGTCCCTTTTTTTCATTGCCATTGTAATTTTGAACGGTCATTAAACTAATTGTTGTAAGTCGAGGAATATCTGTACGCTGTAAATCAGGGAACCCTTGCTAACTGCTACTTTTTCTTTCCCTTAAGAGCTATCAAACTCTGCAGAGTCAGCTGAGAGCTCCAGAAGCATACATGAGGTTTTAAAGAGCCTTGAATCGGGCACGTTGTCCTCATCAGATATTGCACGTCTGCGTCAAATGAAATCATTTGTCCTTCTGCAGAATGTGGAGGAACTAAATATTGCCCTGAAAGACCTCAGCACACATTCAGAGATGCCTCACGGTAGGCTGAATTAATCTTAAGTTTGTTATGAGTTTCCTTCTAGCATGCAGATTTCCTATAAAACCATTCTTCTCAAGCATTTTAATTTCTTTTCTTTGTTTAATAATTCATGTTCGTAGAAATATAAAGGGTTTTTATTCAGTGTGTCTTTGCAGGACAAAATGTAGATTCTTTCCCCCCCCCCAACTTCAAATAAGTTCTTTGTATGGGAAAAGAGAATTTAAATCTTGAAATTGCTTTCTGGTCAGTCATGGCTTTCCATGATCTTTTTGCAGTGGCTGTGCAGCTGCCAGATACCCCTAAAATGGTTCTTAAATGTAATTTATATTCCAACAGATGGGAAATATTTATTAACTGTATGACAGGAGAATAATCATCTTAAGTATGTTTAATTTAGTTTAATGAAATGAAATCAAATTTAATCCTAGCCCTGCCCCTTATTTTATGGAAAGACCCTTAGCTCAAAAATAAAATATGCACATCGATCTTAAATATATGGTAGGGCAAGGTTTTGCTGATTACTATATAATGTATCCCCTATATCAGGGGTCGCCAACCTTTTGGACCTCAGGGACCATCAAACTCATAATTTTAAATCCTACAGTCCAGAGACCCTGGGAAAATCCCCAAAAAAGTCTGCAGAAAAATTCCCTACCCCGTTTTCCTACCGATCGATCATTCTTTATTTGGGATTGCAGGATACCGTCTCCAGCTCCGTTGTCAGGGCGAGAAAGAGAAAGAGAGAGACTTTTGGCTTCATGCAAGGAAAGCAGCAGAAACAGCAGAAGTCTTTCTTTCTCTCCCACAGACTCCACCATAAATGAGTCTTTGCTGGCGCAGCCTCTTGGAGCAGGATGCCTTGCAGGGTCCCAAAGACCCATTTCTGGCAGAGTTTGGGGGAGAGAAAGAAAGACTGCTGCTTTCCTTGCGTGCAGCCAAAAGCAGAAGAAGAAAGAAGCAGAAAGAAGCAGCCCGGTGGCCAGGCCAGGTGCGTGGGGCGAGTGGGGAAAGTCCCCCCTCCACCCTTTCTCCCCTCCCCTCCCTATCTTGTGTTGTTCGCAATGCAAGTGACGCAAGCCTTGTGTTCCCACAGGCCATGTGGGCAGTGCAGCCTTGTGTTCCCGCACAGCTTGGATTAATTGCTTTGGGGGAGTGCTTTGGGGGTTACATTTCTCTGCGGACCACCAAAATTTTCTCACGGACCACCAGTGGTCCCCGGCCCACTGGTTGGCAACCACTGCCCTATATGGAATAGCATCAATGCCAGAATTCCTTTGGTTGACATATATCAGGTTCCAGTACATGGAATGCTTGATTCTTAGCATTGAGGAAAAAAGAAAATCCCAGCAGGAATGAAAAAGCTTTATTTCATACAATGACAACAAGAGATTAAAGTTTAAAGAGAAGAAAAGGAAAAGGAAGCCATTGTAGTTAATTTCTTAGTACACTTGTCTTAGAAGTGTAGAATATGCATATCAAGTGGGTACTACATCGCCTAGCAGAGAGGAAGAAAATAATCTGCTATATGATCACAAAGAACCCTGTCATCATTAAACATTAGAAGTATGTCTGCACCTTTGATTCTAGTTAATATATTCATATTTTCATTTTGTGGAAAATTCATTCATTGCATCCAGCAAGCAACTACAAATGATGAAGACATGAGAAGGAGTATCAGATCCTCCTTTCAGTAAATGCATGTGTTCTTAATTTCTATGCTAAATTAAGAATAAAAATACCCTACCCTCTACAATTGCAAAATTGATCAATAGAATTATGAGTCTGTTTGTTTTTAAGGCATTTAAAATCTAGGAGATGGTGAGTTCTAGTTCCCCTTTAGGTCTAAAGTCACCTGGTCCCCCTCTCTCAGCCCTAGGAAAAAGGCATGGACAAACCACTTCCAAAATGTTGCTAAGAAAAACTGCCTAGATTTCTAACCAGGAGTCTAGACTGACTTGAAGGCAGGAAAATAAAGTAAAATAAAAATTGCATTGTTAAATTGAAATAAAACTATCCTAGCTTCTATAATTGAAAAATTACTCAAAAGATACATAGACCATGTTTTTTGAACTCATCCAGTGAGCTTCATTGGAACATAACATTCCATAATTTGGGTATCTAATATAATATATTATTGTGTATTAGCTGTTTATTAGTTATTTATCTAGATGGAATGATGGTCTTTGAAAAGTTAATTGTTTTGATTTTTCATCTGATAGTTATGAATTTGCTTCTCTTTCTTTGCTACAATTTCCATTTTCTTAAGGGAATGCTAGTTATGAGAGCCTGTTTGGTGTAGTGGTTAAGGTATCACTACGCCAGGCTAACTCCAGGCTAGAAAGCAGGAGACAGTTCAAATTCCGCCTTAACCATGAAATCTTGGACCAGATACACTCTCTCAGCCCAACCCACCTCACAAGGTTGTTGTTTTTTTAGGGGAAATAGGAAGAGGAAGCTGTGTTGGATATGTTTTCTGCCTTGAATTATTTGTAAAATAATTTTGTAAAGGTGGGACTTTAAAATAAATGGATAAATAAATGATTATATATTATTATTAACATTTGTATGTGATATGTATGAGGGACGCAGTGGCTCAGTGACTAAGATGCTGAGCTTGTCGATCAGAAAGGTCGGCAGTTCAGCGGTTCGAATCCCTAGCACCACGTAACAGAGTGAGCTCCCGTTACTTGTCCCAGCTTCTGCCAACCTAGCAGTTCGAAAGCATGTCAAAATGCAAGTAGAAAAATAGGGACTACTTTGGTGGGAAGGTAACAGTGTTCCATGCGCCTTTGGCGTTTAGTGATGCCAGCCACATGACCATGGAGACGTCTTTCGACAGTCTTTTCGACACTCTTCAGCTTTGTAACGGAGATGAGCACGGCCCCCTAGAGCCAGAAATGACTAGTACGTATGTGCGAGGGGAACCTTTATTTTATGATATGTATTGTTTTAATCTGTTGAAAGTTAAGAGCAGAGTTATTTAAAGTACATACATGTTAGTTGCTTTTTTACTTCAAGCTTATAATAATGAAATGTAAAAAGTTGGAACTCTTTTGTTGGCATATATTTCCAGTTATTTCAGTTACATCTTTAAGTAATTTCACAAGTTTGTGCTTGGGAATACAAATGACTAAAGGCATAAGCCAGTTGCTGCTTAAAATTATAATGCAATAATTAAAACAGCTAAAAAAGACATTACAGAAATCCCAATAATTGCTTTTTTGCTTTGTTATGAAAATTAGCTTGCAAACAGGATGTATTGTTAAACTCTTTTTTTTTATGTTTATCTCCACTAAATTAAAAAAGAAATGCAGAATATGTTTATATGTGGAGGGAAGAATCTAGGATTTTCCAATCAGCTGTTCAACCCCAAATGGATCATTTTCCAATATATAGTTACAAGTAGTTCTCGAATTATGACAGTTCACTTAGTGATGGTTCAAAGTTACAAACCCCCCTCCCCAAGAGTACTTACGACAGAGTCCCGAAGTTACGAATGTTGCAGCATAACAGCAGTCATTCACTCTTACAACCAACCGCAGAGACACTGCATCCTTCCCCCTGCTTATTCCCTCCCACAGGGACCTAACAGGCACTGGCCCTGCTGTGCTAGCCCACCAGCTCCTCCCCAATCTCTTACCGATTGCTCACTTACCTGTCAAAGATCCAGAGTTTCAGAACAAGTTGACTGCTTCTCTCTCCTCAAGCAAGCAATCTCCTCCTCAGATTTTCTGTTGCGGAGCAGCGTGGTTTCTTTGCCCATTCAAAGCACTCCAAAAACAGAGCTGTGAGAACAGAGGTAGAGAGGGATGAGTGTACCCTGTTCAGCTTGGCTGACTCACTGAAGCTGCCTATGCAGGATACCAGATCCGCTTTTGCAGTGCCAGATAGCCTTGGTGAGTCTAAAGGAGCTTGAGATTGCGCCCCCGAAAACCTCTGTCCCATTGCAAAAGCTTTTGGTGCAGAGGACAGAGGCCTGAGGAGTGCTAGATCATACTCCCCCCCCAAAGGCTTCTGTGCTTCTTCCAAAACTTTTGCAAAGGGATGGAAGGGTTTGGGGGGAGCAATTTCGCGCCACTTCAGGTCTCTGTCCCTTTGCAAAAGCTTTTGGCACAGAAAGCAGAAATGTTTGGAGACGCGGTTTTGGGCTCCTTCACACTCATTGAGGTTGCTCAGCGCTCCAAAAGCAGATTGCTGCACAGGCAGCCTTAGTTAGTCAGCCAAGCTGAGGAGGATGGGTTCTTCCCGCTCTGCCTCTGCTTTCACCGCTGTACTTTTGTAGCGCTGGGAACAGGCAAAGAAACTGCAACAGAGAGGCTGGAAAGGAGACAGCTCTCTTGATCATCAAGATCTTCCAAATGTAAGTGAGTCTCCACAGGCGCAGTGCCTGTGGAGATCTGGTGGGACATATTTGGAGGGGGAAGCATGAGATATCGGGGGAAGCACTAGGCCCCCCCATGGTCTTCCCCACCCTGAGATACCTCATGTGCACTTAATGACCTGCCCATTCGATTAGCGAATGCATTGGATAAAGCAGGGAAGGATCAAATTCATTTAACGTGATCCAATTAACAAATCCTAAGGTTACAAATGTAATTGGCATGGTCTATTACATTCGTAACTAGAGGATTACCTGTATACTTAAAGCTTTTTCTATGGTAAGAGCTAATAATTTCTAAGCCAAAAATTGAAACTAGTGTTGTTTATTTTCTTTTTGTTTTTTTTTGGGGGGGGGAGCATTATCCTTTCAGTCTGTTGCCAAGGAAAGTTACTGAATCTATTTTGAATCAATTTTATAGAATAATTTGCTTACTTAGAAAAAAAATGGGGACAATTTCTGACACTGAGTTATCCGCTAGTTGTCCTCTTTTATGTCAGCTTTTATAGTACCATGAGATAAATTCATGCAATTAATAGTAGCAGAAAAGCATTACATTCAGAGATTTATTTCTTGATAGAACTTCCTTGATGATAGTAAATTAAAAGCCATTTTAGATACAGTGAAGCTCTCATGGGTTCAATTCAGCAAAAACAAAAGTTTGTTTGAAAATTAATTTGTAAGAAAGAATAATCTAGATCCATTGTACTTCTGAGACAGCTATTCAGCCAGCTAGAAATACATTAACCCAATGTATCCAGTGATGTTAGCAATAAAATATGTGGTTATCTCTGAGATTAACAAACATTTGGGGAACAGGTTACATGTAGATCAGTCCCACAATTTAAACTGCACACAGGTTTCAATTCTGTTTATTTATTGCCATCTGAAATACAATAGATACTGAAAGAGATCTGGTGCACAAGGGACTTCATTTCATATTTGGCTATTTGTTCCTGTGAGCAAAGATTTGTGATCAATAGTTTTACAGTTTACCTCGGATTATACGAAGTATATTGCTTTCTCTAAATACAGCTTTATCCTGTTATCTTTGATGGTGATAGCTATTGCCAGTGGATTAGGAATTCATAACATTCTTTGTGCTTAGTATGGTAATTTTGGAAATGTAGAAGTCAAACATGGCCTTCACCTCAGAATAGCTAGAGTATGGATTATTCCATCCATTGGGGGGAAAATTACACTTTGGAGTCATTTTCATCCATGGGAATAAAAGGGAAGCAAGTGACAATATGGACATTATGATGTAAGCTCCACACTTTTGTATGTGCAGTGTGATATCACATGCGCATAAAGACACGACATTGCCATGTTTGTTTCATCATTCTGGCAAAGCAGATATCCTTGTGTTTGGATCTGATCAGATGGATGATACATGCCTTCCTTTTATTTCATCTGCATGTAGTGATTTTGTATTGAATTTTAAGACCCAGATTCCATTGCACTTTACAACCAATAAGATTCAATAAGAATCCTTCTGACAAGAGATTTCCAAACAAACACCAAAATAAGTGGAAAAAGTCTTTCTATATGTTGTGATGTTTCATAATTATACAATTCTTTCAAAGGTTCTATCATCTAAAAGCACCGCCAGATGCAAGCTTTCTTTATGACTGTGCATATCAGATAAAATATGCAAAGTAGATCATATGGCTAGACTTAATGGCCTGCAAAAAAATGTATCATTCCTGCATTTTAAAGCATTTAATCATTGCCTTTGAGCTAATCAATGACATTGTCATTATTTTAAATCTATACCTTCCTCTTATAGGTAGACTGAGAGAAAGAGCCAGATAAAAGGCATTCGGCTTTTCAATGGTGAAAGGAAAGATTTTTTTAAAAAAAATTGTTACTTAATGTAAAAGTTTATTTTGTGGCTTTTATTTTATATACTTTTCGTGCATCAAAATATTTTATGCTTTGGTTCAGAAAGTTGCAATTAAAGGAATCTGTGAGAAACGAAATGCTGAACTAACCAAGATTAACCGAAGCCAGATCCAGCAGAGCTATTCATGTGTACTTAAGGAATTAAAATATATATTTAGAAACAAAAACCTGCCGTAAGACAATTGGCCCATCTGTCCCGGTAACTATATTGGTTGTAGTATAATCATACTAGCTTTAACTCTGAAAGATCTGCTCCAAGAGGTCAGGGGTGAAGAAGGCAAGTATTTGGGAGGGCAGAGTAAACAAACAGTCCTTGACTTATAACCATTCATTTAGTGACCATTCAAAATTACAATCACCCTGGAAAAAAGTGGCACTTACAACCATTGCAGTATCTCCTTGGTCACGTGATCAAAATTCAAGTGCTTGGCAACTGACATATATTTATGGCAGTTGCACTATCCCAGGGTCATGTGATCAACATTTGTGACCTTCTCAGTCAGCTTCCGAGAAGCAAAGACAATGGGGGAATCTGGATTTGCTTAATGACTGAACGATTCATTTAACAACTACAGTAGTTTGCTGAACAACTATGGTAAAAAGGTCATAAAATGGGGTAAAGGTTACTTAACTTTGCCTAGCAACGGAAATTTTGGGCTGAATTGTGGTTGTAAACCAAGGACTACCTGTATGTTATGGGCTGAACGATTAACCTTGAGAACAGGAAGAAGAGCCAAAACCAAGACCCAGTCAGATAAAAGAAATCTGGGTCCAGAGAATAAATACAATTTGGGAAAGCATCTCAGACATGATCCTCCATAATTCTTAGGACGATAAAAGGATTCTGAATTTCAAGATTCTCTTACCATATAATCTGATAATAAAAGTAGCATAAGCTTTCATGTCTTTGGTTTCCAAGTTTGGCTTATCTTGCAGGGCTGATAGTATTGTATATGCCGTGCCCAAGTCTATTAGCTTAATCACTAGTAGGATTTCATTGAGATATACAGCACTAAGTTCATTGGAGAAAGGCCAAAATACAGTAAAAATTTTAAAAAGCCTCACCTGTAAGCTTGTAATTAAAGCTCGGTGCGCTTTAAAAAAAAAGTAAAAAGTTGTGTGCCTGTGTTTTATTTGGTGAAGCTAGACATATTTATTCAGAACCAAATGTCACTGATATTCTGTGGTATTTATTTTTGCTTTATATTCAAGTCTTCTCCTTCTTGTAAATCACATGAATGGACACGACCATATAAAGCTGTAGAATAGAAATACTGGTATGGTGAGAGAGAAAATACCAAGGTACAGGATGCCAATATGCATACACACTGCAGCCTTGGGACTTATACTTGAGTAAAATTAGAGGGCATCTTACTCATTGATAACTACATGTAGGCTGCAGAAATCTAGATGACCAGAAGGTGGAAACTGAGGGAGTTTTCTGAAATATTTGCTGGTATCTAATGGTCACCTGGAGTTTTGTAGCTCATTGTAGCCTTACCAAAAAGTGAGTGTAGGAGTGCAGCCTAAGAAATTGTTTGTGGAATGAGCTTGTAATTCCCTTTTTGGTATACAGGTAATCCTTGAGTTGTGACAGTTCACTTAGCTACTGTTTGAAATTGTAACATGGTCATTGATTCTTACGAATGACAGCAGAGGCGCTGCAACGTTCACCCTGCCTATTCTTCCCCCCGGCCCCCAGCCAGGTCTCCACAGGCATAGGGCCTGTGGAGACTCACTTACCTTACAAAGATCTAGTGAGCTGTCTCCTCTCTACCGCGATTTCTTTGCTTGCTTCGTTGCTTCAGGCCTTTGGTGCATTTGCTGAGAACAGAGGCCAAAAGTAGTGTAAGATCACATGATATCAGTAGTGCGAGATTTCATGCTGCTGATGTTGCACTACGAGATCTGCGGCAAAATGCTTTGCAAACAGAAGGAAGGCTTCAGTGCTATAGGCCTTCCCTCTGTTTGCTGTTTCCTTGTTGAAGCCTAAAGGGCGGGTGTGTCCTTCCCGGGCTCCATTCTTGCCGGCATCCTTTTTCAAAAGCTTGCCGATGTGTTTGCAAGCCGACTGGGATGCTTCGAGGCAGCACGATTTCGCTGCCCTAATGCCTCCCGTCGGCGTGCAAACATTTTGTGCACCGAGCCTGGAAGATTCTGGGAGCCATGGTCTTGCAGCTTGCTAGATCTTCGCAAGTTAAGTGACCTGGCGTGGCAGGATGGGGAGGGCAAGCAATTGTGGGGAGCATGAGGTATCTCAGTGAGTCGGGGGAGACCTTGGGTGGTTTTAAGCAAGTAGCCTGTTCCATCACTAGACACCCCCATGGCCTTCCCCATCCTGAGATACCTCACGTGCACTTAATAACCTGCACATTCGATTAGCGAATGCATGGGCAACAGCAGGGAGTTTTCACGTTCATTTTACATGATTCACTCTAACAAGTCCTCGGGTTATAAATGTAATTGGCAGGCTCCATTACATCCATAACTAGAGGACTGCTTGTATAGGATTTTTATTTTTAATCCTTCTAAGCAGTCTTAAACTGATCTGACAACAAAGAGCTGTTAAAGTTGCAGCCTTTTGCATAGCATAACTGTTCTCCACGTTTACTGCTCCTGAATCCCCAGCTGTTCCATATGGAATGACTGCTTGGAATATATTTTCTACAGTGATTTTAACCACATGTCCTATTTGAATGATGAATGTAATTGTCCTGCCTTTATTTTGTGTCTTTGTTTTACTGAACATAAAGCCACGGGAATACCATTCCTTTTTTAACTTTATGAAACAAGCTGTTAAAAAAATGCATCGAGCTCTCTTGAACACTGTAAAGCAAACCCAGGCGAAAATCCGCACTCCTAAAACACTATGATATAAATTAGATTAGGGGAGCATGGGTGCTGTTTTCCCTGTAAAACACGTGCACATCCATGCATCATGCATCCTTTCCTGTTGCTTTATTACTTTTGGTCTCCTGAGACGAAGACCAGACTGCTGTTTGACATATTTGAAAGTGCAGGCATGGTCCTAAGTCATAAAATTCATTTTCTATTGCCTAGACAGTTAACAAAATTTAATTCCCTCTGCTGTACGTGGCACCTATGTTCGTGACTGATAACCTACACCTTATGGACTGTTGGGTACCTTGGAGATTAAAAAATAAAGGGGTTGTGTATAATGGTTGATTGCTTTCTAGGCAAAGTTTCTGTTGGGGCTCTACTTGCTCACATTATTTGAATCTATTCTGAGGATTTTGGCAGCCTCCATACTACTAATCCAATTGCAGTCTACATGTGTCTAATATTAATAGGTTGTTCCTTGTGAAATTTTCAGCATGTTGGCTCTTGGAAGTATGGTAGGGTTGTTGGTACAGTTGGAATAAGCCTTTGTTTCTAGCGCTCAGCAACTTCAGAGGGTGTGTGAAAGAGATCTTTAAATGTTGGTTTATTAAATTTAGTTTAGTAGCAGGGAGCAGTTGACAGCCCAACAATAGGCTGAAAGGCAGCTGTCATGTTGTGCACCCCAAGAGACATAATATTTCCCTACTGCTGAAATCACAGAAAATTGATGGCATTTTTCGAACCATCAAAATGGAAAGAGTCATGACCATGACTTAATCTGAATCCATCTGAAGATTTTAGGGGTTGTGTGAGTGGGAAGCACCCACCCTCTGGTTATTAAGGCAAGCACTCAACCAATCAGACCCTTTTGTAATAAATAAATGTATGGAAAATATATTGCTTCCCAGGTATAAATGTGAGTTTCTTTCCCCTCAGCGATAAAGGCTTTGTTGTTGTATACATTCATTGTTCAGCCAGCTGCTTCCAATCATACTCTTGCCCAAATGAAGCAGATTGCTTGGAATATGAGCGTAATGAGCTACATGCAAAGGAGCTCCTTCTGGCAGGCCCTTCATGGATTTAGCGCATCTGGAAACCAGGAAATGTGAGGCTGCTGTCAAGAGTAGCATTTCACATGTAAATTTGATTTAGCCAAATCATGGGAGAGGCATAGCTGAAAAGTCTTTTAAGTATGGATACCATGATCCAAGTATATTAAGAAGTTCTCCTTCACTCAGATAACTGAACCATTTCTTTGGCGTTAAGATCCCCTCTTCTTTTAAGCCAGACTGTTAACACTTACTTTCTTTCTTTCTTTCTTTCTTTCTTTCTTTCTTTCTTTCTTTCTTTCTTTCTTTCTCTTTCTTTCTTCCTTTCTTGTCAGCAAGCATCAAGTCAAAAATAATCCTCTCTTGTGTTGCCTTGGAAATTGTCACCCACTAAAGAGCTAAAAATGTCTTCTAAGCACTTAACCAAAAAAAACAAACCTATGGAACTGTCTTCTAATAATTCTGTGAATTCTCTAGGCTAGTAATAGATGTTTATATCCTATTTGCCGTGAACAATTTGCACTTTTCGTTGCCTTCCATGTAGTAGAAATCATATCCAAAGAAAAAGAAATCAAATGGGTTCTACCTTAAAAATTGAACCATGCAGATGATGTTTAGCGTTTAGTAAACATTGCACAAGATAGATAGGTGGCTGTAGTTATATTCTTATTTTCTGTGGGCATACCAGTCCAACATAAAACTATAGATCAGGGGTCCTCAACCCCCAGGCCAGGGCCCATTACCAGACCATGGCCTATTCGAAACCAGACTGCCAGAGAGTGGCAGGCAAGGGTGCAGTACGAAACTAAGCTCGTGCGAGGGGAGCTTCACACGCAAATGCAAAAACCCTCCACTCAAGCACCCTCCACTCGCATGAGTGGAACTTCATGTGCAAGTGCCTGCCGCTTGCATGAATGGAGCTTTGTGGGTGAGTGATTTTTTTCATGATCTTGAAGGGGGCTCTTTTTTTAAAGTTTTTTTTATTTTAAGACAAACATACAAACAAAACATAAAAACATAAAAACCATCTTCCATTTTATAGTGTGTCAGTTGGTTACAGATCCTTTGTGTTATCCTTTCATAGTCATCACTCACAATTTATAAAAAAGATTCTCATATTGTCAATATAAAACATTCTTATATATTTATCATTTATTATTTATACACGACTAAATGATTTATTTCATCAATTATACGAGATATTCTCAATTTTACTATATATTATACTTTCATCCAATGGCCATATATGTCTACATTATACTTTATATCAATCTATTAAATTTCTATTACAAAATTATATACTCCACTACATTACCAAGTCTTTTTATCCAACCATTGATAAAACAAATCCCATATCTTATAAAATTGTCTATCTTCTTGATCTCTAATTTCCAATGTCAATTTCCTCATTTCAGCACAATCCATAATTTTCTTAATAACTTCCTCCTGCACAGGTATTTTATCGTTTTTCCAATTCTTAGCAAATACAATTCTAGCTGCTGTCAAAACATTTACAATCAAATATTTCAACTCTTTATTGTAAATATCTGGTATAATTCCCAATAAAAATATTTCCGGTTTCAAGTCTATATGTTGTTTTGTCATTTTTTCCAACCACGTGTGGATTTTAATCCAATATCTTTTTGCATCCAAACACGTCCACCACATATGGTAAGTGAAAGGGGTTCTTGATCACTTTTTAGGATGCTTGTGCCAGCCCCAGACTACTTAGTTCATAACTAGCTTAGCATAATCTGTCTTGACCAAGAGAAAATACAGGTATAAGTAACCTAGCCTTAATCCTTAAGAATAAATAAATAAATCTGCATACGCACAATGAATAACAAAAAATCCCACACCCCAAACTATGAATAAGCAGGATGTTTATACATGCATACATGGATATGCAAAACTAGGTATTATAAGACTACAGATAACAAGGGCTGCCTTTATTACAGTTAGACTCTAGTCTTCAAAAGTAAAGTGTCCTCAGATCAAATTTGATTCCTGGTGACTTTGTAGACATGTCCGTATCATTTTTCTTTATGCCCATATGTAAGAGGTGACCAGGCTGAATTCGAGGGCAGGGTCAAGTGCATCATCAGGTGTGAGTCTCTACTCCCCCATAAGAAACCTAAGTCTAGCCCCCTTGAAATCCTTTGACTCTTATCTGGCACCAATTTGCCTTGACGGTTAGTAGTTCAGATTCTTCTGAATAAGTAGCATGAAATAAACTTGTAGTACTGTATTTTTTAATATCCTGGTCCCTGACTTCTTGCACCTGATACGTATGGATATAGTTTGGTTTTACCCTTTTCCAGGATATTGTGATAGTGTGCATTTTTTTCTCACTTTCATTGTACTGTTCCTGTATTTTCTTTTGGTCTCTCAAACAGGTGTTAACTAGTCTGAACAAATCCAAGATTTGCCAGCTGTAGCCACTTGTCTTAAGAATTTAAATTGCACCAATTGCATGGTTGCCAGAGATGGATGTTAGTTATCAATATTATACCTTCCTCTGTGCCTGCAGTGGTAATATTCTGATTAAATTCTGTGTGAATATGTGTAATATCAGATGGGCCACAAGCACTGTAGATTTGGGAAGTGACATCAGTGTACCTAAGAAACAAGCAGACCAATCTACTAAAAATAACTAGCAAAATTTACGGGTGAAAAGTTACATTTGAGGCAGGAATTGTGTTGTTGCTTTGAAAATATTAATGTCCTTAATTTATGCTTGTGCTGTATAGCTCCTTTAATACACATGGGCTGCAAGCTTATGCATACTTCCCACATATTGGTGGCTCAGGCTGTTAAATGCCTGCTCTTAAGATCCAGCTGTCTACAATTACTGTAGGCTCAAATCCCACCAGGCTCAAGGTTGACTCAGCCTTCCATCCTCTCGGGGTAGGTAAAGTGAGGACCCAAGATTGTTGGGGGCAATAAGCTGACTTTGTAAAAATGCCGCTTAGTAATAAGCAGGCATATACAATGGAAGGAAGGCTATTGCTGAGCGCATTGAGTTGTATCCCAAAAATTGTAAGCCGCCCTGAGTCTTCGGAGAAGGGCGGCATATAAATGTAATTAAAATAAATAAATAAATAAATAAATAAATAAATAAATAAATAAATAAATAAATAAATTAAAAAAAATATTTCATGCCTGTAGCCTTCCATCAGATGGATATTCAATGAATGTCCCTGCAAGCAACAATTCTGGGTTATTCTCAGTTATACCACTTATATAGTATGTAGAGGTATTTTTTTTCTCTCTGCCCTATTATCAAAAATAAAAAGTTAAGATTTGCATATATTTCCATACCTGGAAACAACATGATTTTAAGTAAACAAACTTGGGGCAGCTCACAGTTGTGCCTAATCATATTTCATTGATAAAATGTGTAAATTACTAACCACACCAGAGTTTAAAACCAAACAAGACTTTGCCTGTGTACTGATTCCTATTTGAAAGAATAAAGGAATAGATGGGAAGGCAGGAATTGTGTGTGTTTTTGTGTGTGTGTCCTAATGAAATGCAAAAACAGAGGGGATTTTGCATGAAAGATTCAAAGAGAAGTAGCAAATAAGAGAGAATAGGAAAAACAGATATTGAAAGAGATTTCTGAGTAAGAAACCCAGATCAAAGAACTGAACGCTGGATAAGTGTTAAGGAACTAGGAGTCCTAACTAGAGTATCAGTTGAAGCAAATTTTAAAAGAGGAATGGGGTTGTTATTGGTGGCACCTTTTCAAAGACCTCAGTCCCTCCAGAATAATGCTTTAAGGAACTTCCTGCTGACACTGGGAGTGCAGCTAAAACTGGAAAGGGTCAGGTCTTCCAGAAAGCTTTTGAAAGTAGAGCAAGGGATGCCTCCCAGGTGTAAAGATTGAGAAGGCATTTAGGGAGAAATGAAGAAGCAGAGGCAGAGAGAAGAAAAGAGAATAAAAAATCATGTATACTGGCAGACAAAGGTGGGGAAATGTACAGAGGAAATGCTTAGCCCAAAAAAAAAGCAGAAGGGGGAAAGACTGGCAGTAAAACTGAAGACTGAAAGGAAAAGGACGAAAATGGTACTGGTAAAGCAGTACAATTAGTAGCATAAGTATCTATCTCTCTAGGCCAGTGGTCACCAACCACTGGTGGTCCATGAGAAAATTTTGGTGGTCTGTAGAGAAATGTCACTCCAAAAGCACCCCCAAAGCAATTAATCCAGGCTATGCAGGAACACAAGGCTGCACAACCCACATGGCCCGCAGGAACACAAGGCTTGGGTCGATTGCATTGCGAACAACATGAGGTAGTGAGGGGAGGGAGAAAGGGCAGAGCGGAGGAACTTGCCCCACTCACCCCATGCGCCTGGCCTGGCCACCGGGCTGCTTCTTTCCGCTTCTTTCTTCTTCTGCTTTTTGCTGCATGCAAGGAAAGCAGCAAAAGTCTTTCTTTCTCTTCCCCAAACTTTGCCAAAAATGAGTTTTGGGACCCTGCAAGGCATCCTGCTCCAAGAGGCTGTGCTAGCAAAGTCTCATTTCTGGTGGAGTTTGGGGGAGAGAGAGAAAGACTTCTGCTGTTTCTGCTGCTTTCCTTGCATGAAGCCAAAAGTTTCTCTCTCCCCCTGAGAATGGAGCTGGAGACAGTATCCTGTGATCCCAAATAAAGACTGATCGATCGGTAGGAAAACGAGGTGGGGAATTTTCCTGCAGACTTTTTGGGGGATTTTCCCAGGGTCTCTGCAGACAGAGGCCCTGGGAAAATCTCCCAAAAAGTCTGCAGGAAAATCCCCCACCCCGTTTTCCAACCGATTGATCGTTCTTTATTTGGGATCGCAAGATACCCTCTCCCTCCCTCCCTCTCCCCCTCCCGCCCAAGAACAGAGCTGAGAAGCAGGTAAGTGAAGGAATATGGATGCCTTGGAGGTGGGGGTGGTGAGGGACCTCTGTGTGTGTGAGTGTGTGAAAGAGAGAGGGAGGGAGAGAGAGACATCACTGCCAGCCCTCCGAGGTTAAATCGGATCTCTCTCTCTCTCCCTCTCTCTCTCCCACCAATGTCACCAAGCCACCTTCAGTCAAAATTCATATTAGTGATCCGCGGGATTTAAAATTATGAGTTTGGTGGTCCCTGAGGTCCAAAAGGTTGGCGACCCCTGCTCTAGGCAGCATTTTTGGAGGCGGGTTGCTAACCCTTTTTTCCCAGGACTGAAAGAAAATTAGTGGCCACAAAAACCACCTGGTTGCTTTCTGTTGCTTAAGACAGGATCAGAATCCAGGTTCCCCTCTCAGGTTCCACTACCTTAACTACTAGATCAAAGTAGTAATAAGGAAAAGTCTAGTACTTCATGGTATAAATTGGGAAAGCTCTTTGCTAGAAGCAATTTGTATTGGAGATCAACCGATTGAAATTTTTTTGTAAAACAGTTATCAAGTTTCTTTTCTTGCTTTCATCTTTGCAATCTTTATTGAAACCTTGTAAAGCCCTCGGATGGACGCCCCCTTCACTGGTTGAATTCCTGCCTGCTGCTGTTGCTGTTGGAGTTAGGATGCCCGCCATCCTCTGCCTTTGGCCATGCAATCTGCAGCTGGGTAGCAATTGCCTCAGGTGTTTGGCGGGCACCAAATTGACCCGGGCTGGGTTTAAAATGGGTGCCATTTCTCCTGATTTTACGAGTTCTTCCCAGTGTTTCTTTTCGTGGCTTTCTTCCCAGCCTTTCCAAAATGTGGGTGGTATCTCATGAGGATGAGGAGCAAGCAGGACGCACCACTCCTTTGTGTGATCAAGCTTGTCTGTTTTCAAAACTAGGTAATTCAAGCAGCAAACTGGTATCAAGCTTGTGTTAAACTGTAATTCAAAAAAAAAAGGAAGAATGGGCATTTACATTTATATATAAGAACAGTTATCAAGTTTCTTGAAATGCTTTGTTCAAGGGATTGCAAAGACTTTTAGTTCTGTCGTAAGATACAAGCATGCTAAAAAGAACTGTGACATTTTGTGAAAAATTTGTTTTCTCTTTTGCAGATCAAGTCATGGCAATCTCTTCTTTGTTTCACTACTGGATTACAGATATCCTTCCTGGAGAGAGGACAGGAAATGAGCCGAATGAGAATCTCCATCTGTACAGAATTAAGATCTAAAACTCCGAATTAAATCTGAGGATATTTGGGCAGAAAAATGTCCTTGAACCAGAACACAGGTTCACAGAGACACTATTAATGTGGTTTTTTTGCAAGGGAGGGGGACTTGGGTTTGTTTGTTTTGGGTTTTTTTTGTGACTGGCTGAATCTACAAGGGCCTTTCATTTTTAGTGCACCCAGAGATCTCAGACAATGGCTTCAGTGAAGTCCATCTTACTTAGTTTTTCTTCCAAGAAATTCGGAGTGGCCACATTAAAAGCCGGCAAGTTCCAGCATTGATTTGAGATGTTAGCTTACAACATGGACTGCAAGAGCTGTGACTTGAAGTAAAGAAGTCTGATGTTCTTTTTCTCAGCTTAATTCACTTTGAACAAAGCTCAGAGAATCTCTTGATTGATCGGTCCATGGGCAAGCTGAGAAACTTTGGAGACCAATTTACAGGCAGCAGAGAGGAACACATTGCCTGGTGTGCAAAGATAGGAAAATGGGAGAAGATTGGCTTTCCCCATCATATCTCTGTGTTTTTTTTAAACTGTAGGAGCAGAATAAAAGGTGAATCTTTTTTCCTGCATTCTTTATTTGAGTTGATCTGACATGGGATGATAAAATGTATAGGCTTCATTTTACATTAAGAGCATAGTCAGTTTTGGGCGGACTTTTTTTAATGTCACGTAAATATTTGGAGTATTCTAGATGGGTATCTCCATTAGTTCCTCTTAGAACTGCAACCTTCACCAAACAACTCAAATTATTGGCAGAAGTGCTTATAATGGTTTTCAAGAGAGAAATCTAGTCAGGAACAGCTTTTCTACTACCTGCACAAGAGCAGCTTCTCCTGCCAAAAGGTGCTCTTTATATAAATTTTAAAGGTATCAGAGAGAACGGTATCCCTAAGGGACATCAAAATAAATTATGCAGAGAAACTACGCAGAATAAATACTATTTCTTAAACTCGGTTTGTGAGCGTAGACTCCAAAGCCAGCTTCCTTGTGCTTCTGCCTCTGCAGTCTGTACAGAAGAAAATCTGCTCCTGAGTACCGTGTGAGTTCATGAATTTTTGACCAAACTATGTATTTTTAACATTTAATAAACCCCAAAGTAGCATGCCTGTCTTCTATTTGGCTTGCCTGCGCAGAAAAAAATGGAGAATGCTGCCGTTCTTCCAAAGTTGCTGAATCTCAGTCTCCTAAGAAGCGTAGGTAGTGCTTATTTCAATAGTTTCTGAAGGATTGCAGAAGAACTCGATCTTTGACACTGCACATCTGACTGTATACTATTTAATTCTACTATCCTCAGAAATACCCACCTCTCTCCTTAATACTCTACAGTGGCTTCTGTAAGTTGTTTGTTCTTATTAGGCATTCACATGAAGCCTGCAAGATGTGTGCTGTTTGTCCTGCATCTTCAGTATAACCTGGTTTGCTATAATCAGTTCCTTTAAAAAAAGAGTGCATTTCATTCTCTGAAACTGTTTTGTCAATTCAGGTAATCCTCGACTTACAACCATTCATTTAGTGACAATTCAAAGTTAAAACGAAACTGGAGAAATCCAGTTTCCATGCACAATTGTAATGTCATTCACTCCAGTACCTTTGCTCATTTTCATGTCGTAAAAATCAAAATGGGATGAAAAAGAAAAGAAAAACCTCACTCTTGTTTATGCATCCGTCCTCTGGAACGTGGTGCCCCTCAAAATAACCCTCCTGACCTTCCATAAGAATCTCAAAACCTGGTTCTGCCCATTGGCCTGGGGCCCCTATGGGGCCAGGTCATTTTGGAGATGGATAATGGACTGTTTGTACTTTGCTCCCTTCCTTGCCATCTTCATTCATTTTAATGTTATTATTTACCATCGTAACATTTTTAAGCTTTATTTTGTTGTTTTTACTCTGATGTAAGCCTCTAGGTGAGATGGGTGGTATATAAATCAAATACATTTATACAACATCCATAAATAATTTTAATAAACAAATATTGGTCTGCACTGAGCCACAGGTTAAACTAGATGATCTGCTGCAACAAACTTGCAAATATACTTAATCCAATTGCTCAGTCTCGTTTGCTGATTATTCAGTCAGAGTCATCTCCAGGAAGTCTAGTCCTCATGCAGATATAAAGGGTTGATTTGTAAAACTGAACAGGAAACTATACTACTCTGTCCTATAATGCAATTAATACTTTATTGGTATAGACTTCCATACCATTTTATACTTCCAGTGTTTAAAAGCTGAGCAATTAAAAAAAAACTAGTTTGATCTGGTGGTTAAACATCAGGCTAAAAACTGAGAGACTGTGAGTTCTAGTCCTGTCTTAGGCGTAAAAGCCAGCTGGATCACCTTGAGGCAGTCACTCTCAGCCAACTCACAGGGTTGTTGTTGTTCTTGTGGGGAAAATAGGAGGATTAGATATGTTTGCCGCCTTGAGTTATTTATAACAATAATAAAGGCATGTTTTTTTTTAAAATCTATGAATAAAGTTATAATAGGAATTAAGGGTTGGAGTGGAACTTGGAGATGGATTATTCCAATCTCTTCTCCAGCTTAGAATTCGACTGCTAAAGTATCCTAAGAGATTACCATCAAACCTCTATTTAATCACTTCCCAAGTCAGCCGTGTTCCACAGTTGACAGCTCTTGACCATTGGGAAATGCTTCTTGATGTTCACCTGAAATTTTGCTCCTGGCCATAAGAACTCATTAGAACCCACATCTTCAGGAGCTATTTATCTCTGGTGGTGCAGTGGTTAAAGTTCAGTTTTGCAAGCTAATTGTCCACTGCCTGGAGTTCATTCCTGATGGGGCTCAAGGTTTACTCAGCCTTCCAATCTTCCAAGTTTGGTAAAATAAGGACCCAGATTGTTGGGGGCAATAGGCAAATAATGCTTCTACATGGTAGATTACCCAGAGAGTGCTGTAGAATAAACCTAAATGCTATTGCTATTGCTTATCTCTGCATACCTGGCAATAAAATGATCATCCATAAACAGGATTCTTGATGTGGGAAAAGCTGGACTCTTTTCTCTGATCTATTTCTTCATATCACATAATAAAATTAGTGATGGGTGGATTAAATTGTTCTGTTTTGTATGATGTTTAAATACAAACATACATTTATGTTACATGCATTTACCCCAAAGGATAGATATTTCCTAAACATTCCTTTAAAATGAATCTTCTTTTGTGTGTATTTCTTTTAATTAAGAACTGCATTACTAAATGTAAGAAGTGTGTTATCCAGAAGATGTACTCCATTCCACAAAGTTGTCAGAGAAGTGAAATAGGTTAATTTGAAAAATGAACAAAACAAATCTTTGCACCAATCCTAGCAACAAAAAAATACTATGAAAAAAACATGACTGTGCAGTCGGCTCACTCAGTATTTGAATTTTGTTTATCACAGACTTTTAATCAGCCAACATATTTGGGTGGGGGATGAGAAATAGAAGCCAGTTGAGGTCAGTGCTGCCTAATAGCTTTATAAATTACCTGTAACATGAAATAAACTTTTTAACCGATCAGAGTTGGGTGCCTTTAGACAAGAAGAAATGAAAATACTCTGCGGAATAAAAATGCCAACTGGTTTATGGTTGGCTTTAAAAATAGTGCAGTTTTTGAAAGGAAGAAAATGAAAGAAATTCAGAGTTAACTGCAGTATAAGCAACAATGTTGGGCTATAGCACATGAAGGATAAACAAGGAGACATGCAGAAAGAGAGAGTGTGTGTGTGTGTGTGTGTGTGTGTATAAAAGAATTGTGATTATAGCAGTAAAATATAATACAAACCAAGAAAAAGAGAAAAATGCAAGAAAAAGGAAATGCAATACAATAAAGATACACGTGTGTGTGTGCACATACATGTGTGTATGTATGTTTGAGAGACTTCCTACCTTCATTATAAATATAAGCAAATTTAGTGAGTCTTCGCCCCTTCTAAAGTTACTAACATATCTCTTCATTTCTCTTATCTATAAACAAATCTGTAAGAAATCATCTTTTTAGTCCTTGTGTCAGCAGAAATTCTATGAAGGGGTTGTCAGAAATAACATCTCTTGTTTTAACCTTGATCAAATAAACCAACTTTACTTCCTTTTACTTCCAACAGTCTTAATCTTTAGTTCATTCAAATATTGTTGTAGGATTTGATTTCTGATCATTTCTTCTTCATCCCATTGCACCAAGTTCTTTAAGGCCTTAATAATCCTCTTTTGTAAAGTCAATAGGAGGAAAATATTCAGGTCTCTCTTTTCCACAACATAATTCATACTTAAGGGTCCTCACTCTGGGCATTTATCCAGCAAAAGTTAAGTGCTTTTCAGTCCAATTAATTTTGGTCGCATAAATTTAAAAACATGTTTCTTCCAAATCAATATTATTTTAAAAAATGTTCTATCTTTTCTGGATGATGTCCTGAAGTTGGCAAGGCACTTTAAAATACAGATATAATACTATCATCATAGGCCTCATGCCTGTTTCATCATGGTCTTCAGAAGAGCTCGGGTAAGGCAGCCAAAAGAAAATCTATCAAATTATTAATTTTTAGCCATCTCACCACAGTCGCCTGTAATTTTGATTGCTATTCACATGATGTCTTTAAACTCAGGTTCCAGAAGGCACTTAACAAATGACCTACATTAAGCTGGTGTCCCTACCTGGGATTGTATTTGGACTTCAGCCAGGTAGCCATTATATCGCTGAACATTTAAGGAAAATGAATCACCTAGACTACCTTTTTGTGCTGTAAATCTTTAAAAATGCATCAGGAAAGTTGTATCAGAAAAAAAAGCAAAGAAAGTTAAGTTGTTGCCCTGAAGCTAAGAGAACAAAATGTTCTTTCCACCATCTTTTGAAAAGGAAAAGAAAAAAAAGACTTCTGTAACAAGGGCATAATCTGTAAATATTTCTAAGTCCTCCTTTTTTACTGGATGGTGCTGAATATGCTGGCTCTGTGTTGTGCCACTTCTACCCTCTGATGATAAACAGCCATGCATCACAGTTTTGTGTTCTGCCTGCCACAGGCACAGTACTGCTAAATTAATAGTTAATTCAGAAACTTGACTATTATATTACCTTTGGAATTAGAAAATGAAAGCCTTGCTGTCATCCACCTGGAAGGGGAATAATGTCGTCTCCCCATGGATGATGAAATAGCATCTTGGAATTGTTCCCATTAAAATCTGGGGCACTTGCTTCCAAAATAAATGCATTTCATATATGCCACCCAGAGTCCTTGTAGGAGAAAGGGTGGTGATGGCATATAAATCTTTCTACATATGGATGCATAAACAAATAAATATGCCGCCTATTCCTGACATATGTCAGAATAGGCAATGCCATCCTGGTATTATTGTTTCTGTTTTTGTGCATCATTTCCTTATCCAGAAGCAATTTGTAGTTTGCACAGTTAGCATTTAAATAGGACAGTGTTGCTTTTTTTTTTTGAAGGGGCAGGTTTAAAGACATAAAAAATGAACACCGTCTTCGAAAACCTCATCACTTAGAGTTCAGTGCATATTTTATTTTATTTCTGTAAGGTCCCATCGAAAATGTCCTTCCATACACAGGTCATTGTTGTGATGGTTTCTGACTAAGTCAACATTCAAAATTTGGCTTGACAGATTTTTTTATTTTTATTTTTTAGGAAAATGAAACTAACCAGCATGGCTTAATTTAGTATATGTGTTTATGAGGGAGGGCTAGTTTGGTGAAGTGGTTAAGATGTTGGAGGAAAAACAATTTAACTGGATTAGCCTTGGGCCAGCCATTCACAATCCAATTTACCTGTGAAGAAAATAAGGGCAAACACTTCGAATATATATATGTACATGCATACATAGGAATAGAAATCTAATACATTGATGTCTGAATTGCAGGGATTGCATTTATTCAAAAAGCAAAATAAACCTCAGCTTGCTGAACAAGAGTTGTCAATTGGAAGTCACCACTGATCTTCCTGTACAGCCACAAATTCTCTTGTAGCCCAAGCGAAAGGATTTTATTGCAATGCAGGAGTTCAGTAGGAAGAAATCCAGATCATTGGTCTATCTAAAACAGGGGTCTTCAAACTTGACAGCTTTAAGACTTGTAGACTTCAACTCCCAGAATTCCTTCTCCAGTCATGTTAGCTCAGGAATTCTGGGAGTTGAAATCCACAAGTCTTAAACTTGCCAAGTTTGAAGACCTTTGATCTAAAATAAATCCTGTTACTTTTTGTACAGCGTTTGTTCTCAAGCCTGTCTGAACATGCAAACATGACTTCCCCTGTTGATCCATGATGAGGCTGGCTCTTGTATTTCCATTCTGATGACTTGTATTCTCCTGTTCTTGAAGGCCGGCATAATTTTAGGCTTATATCTACCAGACAATGCTACTGAAGCATCAAAAGAACAATGCTATTGGCTCTGTTCCTACCAGAATCCTATATTTCCCTGAGTTATCCATGAGATACAAGAATATTTGAAGGTCCAATCCGAGTCAGTCACTAGGACCAGAGGTTTATTCTTCCAAGCTTTAGGACTCGTGCTGGAGCACATCCTTGGGGAACTTCTCTGTTTATTTATTTATTTTATTTATTTAATCCCGACTTTATTATTGTTTTCAAGGGAGATGGAGTCAGTAATGCACTGACATTGTAAATCGCTCAGAGTGTGCTGTAAAGCACTATGGATCAGTATATGTCTAAGTGCTATTTCTATTACTCTTCTTCTCTTTTCAGAAAAAGAGCTGGTGAAATGATAACACAAGGGAGCACTCAGCCTACAAGAGGACATTAACACTTCAGGAGAATTGACATCTTCTATAAGTGTAGCCAACCCAAAGAAAATGAAAACATTTAACTTTCTAGACCGAGCCATGTGTGCCCAGTACTCATCTTAGCTCCTTCTCTTAAAATGTCCTCACATGAAATCAATAAAACAGATTGTGATGTTATTTCACGGAAATAAAATGTGATCCCAGCCTCCCAATAATCTGATTTCCCTGTCCCGTTCTTCAACTTCAGAATGGTCTGTATTTTTTCAGTCGAGTCCATATGGGTTTTTTTTCCTTGTGTTCAAAGTAGGCAAGATTTAGATCACTTTGTGGTAAAGCAAGCTGCTTTTGATTTGCTTTCTTAATAAGACTCGAACATACCAGAAGAGTTTTCGGATATTGGAGACATAACTTGCTCTCGGCTGAAGAGTTAGGGACTTCTGCCAACACTTAAGCTTTGCAGATAAATCACATGTGGCAGCTTATGTAATAGGCTTGGGCTTTATATACTGTATCTGTAGGACGGTGGCATGTAAAAATCTTAATGGGAACAACATGCTTCAACCTGAACAAATTTCACATTGGCCCAGGACTGTACTTTTATAGAACAGTCTAAGCAAAGTGAGTTCAGCTAGCTAATCATATAAGCCTCTATGGCAAGTTTTTGTTTTCATTAAGTTGTGGCTGTCTACCAGTTCATCTTTTTTTTAAAGGAAATTGGAAATCGAAAGTCTCAGAAAAACTTGGATAAAAATGGTTATCTACCTGAAAATCACACCAGGTTATATACGATTATTGCAGGTAAGGTATTTTATTTCTCTCCCTGCCATCTTTCGCTTTTACTTAACACTTCTGCAGGGCTACTGTTTTGGGTCACATAGCAAAAGAATATTAAATTTGGTAGAGTGATTTTCCAGACATCAATGGGAGTGCAATTAAATTTATAGGGGGATGCCTTTATCAATCTGGATAACTGACATCATTCTACACTGCCCAGAGCAAAATGTGTGGATTTGGTTACTGTGTTTTTTCATATTTGTTTAAAAAATAAAACTATCCTTCTATGTTTTTAATTACAATAGCAATAGCATTTAGACTTATATTCCGCTTTACAGTGCTTTACAGCCCTCTCTAAGTGGTTTACAGAGTCAGCATTTTGCCCCCAACAATATGGGTCCTCATTTTACCCACCTCATAAGGATGGAAGGCTGAGTCAATCTCAATAAATTACAAACATTTATTTAGGCTGAATCCAATACCTACTTAGCCCCAAATAAACCCCCATTATATTTAACAGGAATTACTTCTGAGTGCAAGGACGTATATAATTATCTATTCACAGACATCCAGGAACACAACGCTGCAGCATTAGAATGTGGAGGAAATGTAAATAATGCTAATTATGGTGAGGCTCCTAAAGCATTAACACAGCCAAGTAGTAAAATATTCCTATCTTAATAGAGTATGGTCTGAATATTTTAAACATCTATGCAAAAATCACAGACTCATAGACAAGCCTTTGATTTTTCTCGCTTTCCCACAGATAGGGTTCTATAACAACACAGAAGAATGTGATAGGTGCAGGGACAATTTGAATGAATGAATGAAACAGCTTTTACTGTGATTCATCACATTTCATGGCCTTTAGAGCACCTACCATCTTCTTAATCAGGAAGTCTCAGAGGTGCCAGTGGGAGAGGGGATCATATGCTCAAAATGGCAAAAGTGCTGGTTTCTATGGCAATTCAATATAGAATGACTTTCTGGTCACCTTGCACGCCTTCGCCTCTTATTATTTGGAATTCTTACATTGTAGTCTCTGTTCTGCATGTCTATATGAATTTCTGTTCATAATACATGAAAGCATCGGTGACATTCACCAAGGCTACAGCCATAAACTCTCCTCCCTTATGCTTACTCACGGCAATCAGAATGAAATGGAGTAAAAGCTCTTTATAAGAAGCCTTTCCCAGAGCCCATCAGCAATGAGGGCATCCTCTAGTTTGGTCCAGTGTTGAAGGTGCTGGCCTAGAGGCCAGAAGACTGGGAGTTCTAGTCCCGTAAAAGCTGGCTGGGGGTCTTTGGGCCAATCATTTTCTCTCAGTCCATCCACCTCTCAGGGTTGTTGTTGCAGGGGGAAAATAGGAGAAAGAAGGAGTATTAGGTGTGTTTGTCCCCTTGAGTTACTTATAAAGTAATAAAAGGATGATTAAAAAAATCCAGTAAGTAAATACAGTAATAACTCTTGGCGACACTGGCAATTCATTCCAGCTTTTCATTTGGAAAATCAGAAGAAAGCCCATATTCCAGAACATTCATGTGACTACAACGTATGGGATTGGGATTTTCTTTTTTCTTTTAAAAAAGGATGCTGACCCTAATCTGTGGCAGGACACTCTTGTTCAGTGCTCCAAGGCCATCCTTTAAATTAGACTCAAGACGCTAGTCAGCCATTCTGCTCCAACCACTGAAGACAGATCGGATGGGGTATATGTAGAAATAATTAGATCCCAAAGCAAAGGGTTATGTAGGAAATAGACCAGGACCTCTGAAAACTAAAAGAGAACCATTTGGGAAAATGGGGTTTGGGAAAGCTGGAAAAGCAAAGTCTCTCAACTGGGAACTGAGGTAGGACTGAGCATGCTCAGTAGCCATGAAATACAGCATCGTAGAAAAGATAAATGGAAAACCAAAGGGAATAAGTGGGTATTGGAAGGCCCTGTGGCAGGAATTCCCATGCAGGTAGTTAGGAGACTCCAATAAAGGAGAATATTTATAGCTCAGGATGGAAATAAGGGATACTTCGTGCTCTCTGAGCTTGGCTTTTTGGGGGGCAGACGTTTCATTACCCAAGCTAGGTAACATCATCAGTGGTAGTGAAATGTCTAGAAGAAAACAACCAAGCTTAGAGAACACCAAGGCTAGGAGGCAGGATTGTCTTCCCACAAAGGGTCTTTGGGTATTTCAGGTCCTAATCTATTAGCTTCATCTTCTCCCATCTGAATGCTTCAATGTGGAATTTGCTTTGCCTTCTTGCAGACCCAAGCAGCTGGGAAGTTAGCCATCAACCCCGTGGATACACTGATACATCAGGCGGCTCTGTTCTTGGGTTTGTTCGGGACCAGCATCTCTACTTACAGCTTAGTTCAGCTGGCTCAAAAGAAGAGGAAACCTGCGGATTTTTAATCAGACTTTGGATCTCAAGCCAACGGACTAAGCTTGAGGAGCACCCATTGATTTTCACTGTCACTTTCAGAGGCAACTCCACTGGCTGAAAAGAGAGCGTCATCCATTGCTGTGAATACAAATCCTCTCAATTCGTATTCCACAGTATTTCTTGAAAGGTGGAAGAAGAACCTCAATTATTTCCCCCACTCAGGAAAACAAACTAACACAAGAAGAAGAGTTAGAAGAAGGAAGGAGGCAGGCATTCCATTTTATGGCAAGATGGACTTCCCGGGACAAGCAATGGCTTTGTTTTTGCTGAGCTTAATACACACAGAAAGGTCTCTGTATATACAGAGATCAGTTAAAATCTGAGCTAGAGCAGACAGACAGATTGTAGCAGACAAGTAGAACTGCTCTGTTACTATTCTACCAAATCATTTTGGGTAGAAAGATTAACAGGACAAAAGGGGAGCAACTGAAAGTCTGAAGACAAATAAGAATGTCTTTCCCCTTCCCTTCACACATGAACTCATGATTTGGCACTGCCATCTCAGTTGCATGCCTGGACCTCAGATGCCAGAGGGAAGTAAAATGGGCGGATGCGTGTGTAACACTCTGCACAAAAGATAAGCCTTATATTAACGGGCAGTTGTAGCAAACGGATGGTTGGCTCTGTGCTTTGATGGGCATGTATGTCAATTACTGCTCAGTGCTTTTGACACCCTCTCTGTTGTGTAGTCAAATAGATAATAGTTCTCAGACACAAACTCTAGTGCTGCATCATTTTGTGACCGCCAAAATCATAGGGTTGACCAAGCCTTAGAAGTCATCTAGTCCATTGGGGAAAATGGTATGACTGGATCGAACAAAGATAGTTAAAAGGTTGATGAATTAAGGTTAAACAATATATAAGTTAAATGTTTATAATTGCATAAATTGAATATATTTGTAAACAACGCACAAAATAGCAGTATAAGAAAATTGCCACAGCTTGTCGAATTGTCAAATTTAAGAGATTTTTACTTTTTACTTGTTTTACTTATTCTTGTTTTTTAAAGCTATAAAAGATCAATAAAGTTTATTTTTTAAAAAAGAGGAAGAAGTCATCTAGTCCAGTGGCCTCCAACCTTTTGGGCACCAGGGACTTGTTCCGTGGAGAGAGATTTTTCCGGAGATCAGGCAGGGCATGGGTTGGTGTGTTGCCTACATGTGGTGGATGGGGCTTCATTTGTTTGTGTGGCCCGGTTTTTGGCTTGTCTCAGACCGGTGCTGGTCCATGGACCGGGGTCAGGGATGATCTAGTCCACCCTCTTCTGTTACCCTTTGAAATAACACAGACAGGAAATCAAAATACTTGGTTTTGTAATAGCACTACCTTTATTGTAAGTCTATTGTAAATCTTGCAAGTCTGAAAATACTTCTCGCTCCCCTGCCTTTACTTTCTAGAAAACTAGGGAGGGTTTCTTCTGAGATGCTTTCTTCATGCCCATCCCTCTTTTGGACTGACATTTCTCTTAACAGATTGCTCTCTAGGCTGTGGCTTTTCCTCCTGTCTCCCAAGGTTATTCTCACATCCCAGTCCATCTTCAGGATCCATGAGTGCATCTCTAACAGGTGACCATTCAGCCTGTTACCCTACAAAAGCAGTCTTCCATGGACACAAACAGATATGTGGAAGATGAGACTGAACTTATTTGGGGATAACTGTGACTGAAAGTTGTATCATGATTTAGTTTCAGGTTACTACTTTAGAAGAAGGATAGCAACATATTAGATGGATAACTGTCGCTTTGCGGTAATCTGCAGATCCACCCTTTAGTCAATGTCTTCGGTCAATGAGTCTTGAAGCTTGTATCAATGAGAAATGGAGTAGCTCTTTCTATGCATCCCATTTACTACAATATGAAACAAAACACGATAGCATCCAGATCAGAGGTGGTATTCAGCAGGTTCTGACCAGTTCTGGAGAACCGGTAGCAGAAATTTTGAGTAGTTTGGAGAAACGGCAAATACTGCCTCTGACTGCAGAGTTTATAGTATCCTTCCCCTGCCACGCCCATCAAGCCACGCCCACAGAACCGGTAGTAAAAAAGTTTTGAATCCCACCGATCCAGATACCTTGTGCAAAGATTGGTTCATTGTAAGATTTCTTTTTAAAAAAGCATGATTGTTTTTTGTATTCACCATTGTTGTATTTTCTTTGTTAATGGTACAAATCATTTCCTTTGTAAATAGTATTTATGTTCAACCACTGTAGGGCATTGTAGACATCTTTCCTTCTTAAAAAAACAGGATTGCCTAATGCATTATTATAAATCATAAATAGATTTGACATTACACCCTGCTGTATTGTTTTCTGCCATGTCTGAGAACAATTGTGAGGACTTAGAGAAATTAGAAAATTGGTTTTTAAGAGATTCTTTTCAAGAAAATTACCTAATGCATTAAATTTAATTCCCCACCCAAGCCCACAGTTTAGCATGTTTAATTCTTTGCCAAATAATCCTTTATTCCATCTTCGTTCTCGGGGAAGTCAGCAAGCTTTAAATGAATCTTCTGGGGATATTGGAATGCTTTACAATGGAAAATAATGCAACTTGTTATATGAGACAGATTTCTATGATTCCTTAAACAAATGTACACTGTTTTTGAATTGGATTCAGAATTTCAGAGATCATTTAGGGCCAATGCCCAGCCCCTACTTAGTGCTGGAATCTCAATGCAAGCATTTCCGACAAACAGCTGTTTGGTTCCCATTTGAACACCTCCATTGAAATCCATAATTTCTCTGGGTCATTGGCTCCACTATGGAACTTCGTTAGTGAATTTTTGCTAAAGTTCAAGCAGGATCATCTGCCTTCTTTTATAACTTATATAACTATTGTAATTTGAATTCCTTACTTTGTCTCCTGCATCCTGGCATTAAGATGCTCAGAACTTACCTTATGTTGGGGCTTATTTAGCATACATTTTAGCGGTGCAAAAGTGAAGATTGAAAAACTCATGAAATGTCATTTCTTATTTAGAAGAGAGAAAGACACATTTTCTGTAGGGGAAGCAGATCCTGCACTTCATCTGCTTCCAAGCCACGGAGGCAATGAAAGCAATATTTCATCACACAGCAGGTGGACTGGTGTGAATGTGTGCTTGGTTCACTTACTTGAAGTTCTAATCCTTTGGGAGAAAGTTTCTAATTACAAAATAGGCCTGATATTTTGACTGTAGCATGAAAGGTGAATAATTAAAGGTGCTAAGGATACTGATTAACAGCATTGTTTATGATTATAGCTTTAAAATTATTCTGATTCTATATTCGGCAAGGGACATACAGAGCTGGAAGCACAATTCGTATCCTCAAAATCAGACCAGAGTTAGTGCAGAACTAAATGTTCTAACACAGAACTTTTCAACCATGGCATCTTGAAGATATGTGGACTTCAACTCCCAGGATTCCCCAGCCAGCCACGCTAAATGAGGACTATCTGTACTCTCCATAGAGAACAAGACATGGAATGAAGCGCAGATATGGGACAATCCCATGCAAGGAAAGGATATGCCTTGTGGGGGAAGGCCAGGATGAAACCTCTCCCTCTGAGCTCCACTTAGCAATGGCATTTAGACTTATATACCACTTTACAGTGCTTTACAGCCCTCTTTAAGCAATGTTCAGAGTCAGCCCATCGCCCCCAAACAATCTGGGTTCTCATTTACTGCCCTCGGAAAGATGGAAGGCTGTGTCAACCTTGAGTCTGTCAGGATCGAGCACCAGGCTGTGGGCAGAATTAGCCTATAATACTGCATTCTAGCCACTGCACCAAACAAGCAGGATGATAGAGGAAGTTCCCGTTCCAAATCGTGTGCTCTCCATAGGGTCACCCTATGCACATAGGCTTTTGTCTCCTGATTAGAATAAATGTATTTTACCCAATGTTGTAACAGTAAATAAGCAGATGGGTAACTGCATTTACTCCCACTGGCCAATAAATGTGTCTCGCTTCCCAGCTTGCTGATTCCACTCTTGTGCACGTACAGTTTTCACCACATGGAGCACTTAGAAATAGCAATAGCACTTAGACTTATATACCACTTTACGGTGCTTTACAGCCCTCTCTAAGCAATTTACAGAGTCAGCCTATTGCCTCCAACAATCAGGGTCCTCATTTTACTGACCTTGGAAGAATGGAAGGCTGAGTCAGGCTTGAGCCACTGAGGATCCAACTCCTGGCAGTGAGCTGAATTAGGCTGAATTAGCCTGCAATACTGCATTCTCACCATTGCGCCACCACATTGCTCACACAGAGGATTACAATATTACCTAAGATCTTTAGAAATCAAAACCTAAATCTCTCTAAATTTGATGGACCACTTCCTTCCTGATCACATCTAACCATGTTGTGTCCCATCTGCTTAAGGAGTTCCATCTGACATGACCCAAACAACATGTTTCTTCTGCTTTGCCTCTCAACTTCTGGAACACCATTCCCCCTTAAGTTGAGGTTAGCCCTGTTAGCCTTCAGAAGGCCCCAAGAACGTGGTTCTTCAGTAACATGGGAAGCCTATGTTACGATTATACCGTGTTTGTGAATGTTTTTCTCCAGCAATTCTTCTTTTAAAAAATATTTTAATAGTTGGGGCATTATTTCTAATTATTGGTTGTATACCACCTACAGTCACATTCAGTAAGATAGATGGCCGTATAAAATCGTTAAATACATCATTTAATTTAATGGGAAGGTCTTTGTGTTTTACTTCCAGTCTAATTCGAGCCAGAAATACGTTTGCTTGAAATGCACTCTTCCTTTTAACTTATGTTATTTAGCTTGCATACCTCTGAAATCCTTGGCAAAGCATCAATACTTTAACACAATGTCCAAGTCTTGCTGCTCCATGCTTGGGAGGTTTGAAACAATTAACTGAACATGTTGATATTTCCCAGAGATATACTTAGATGGGCACAAAGTTTGCACATGTATTGGAGTTCCAGTGCAAGAGATTTATTTATTTATTTGTGTGCCGCCCATCTCGTCTAGAGATGACTCTGTTCCAGGGCCTTGTCACTTCCATAGAAAGCTCTGCTGAGTTCAGGACAAATTGTTTTACAGCAGTAGTGCAGAGAGCAAATGGCTGGTGCATTTATTTCTTGATTGTCCAAAAGGCCAAATATTGCATGTACTTGAATAGAAGATTAGAGGTTCTTTATTTAATCAGATAGTTTAACCTACAATAAGAACGTCACCGTAGATTTGGTTGAATATATAATAGGGACATAATAATAATCTCCCTTTTGACAAAGTCTAGATTTATATGCATGGTGCATTCTCTCTCTTGACAAAGAACATGACCCTGTCAATGATCTGAAGCTGTGTTGAAGTTGTATTGTAGTAAGGTTAGAAAAGCACTAAAAGGTTGATACTTATTAGTCACTGGGAATGAATGTTACTGTTGTAAATGCTCTCATAATTCATATCCCCTAGAACAGGCTGCATTTTGCTGGCATCACTCTTTTCCAACTTTCTTGCACGGTTTCTAAAATGACTGACTGAGAACCTCTGCTTTAGGCAAATGTTGTCCTCGAAGTTTAAGATGTTTCGCGTCACCACTGAAGAATCCTAGTATGGCTTGTGAAAATTTCATTTGCAGTTGTCCTTTGGACTGCCTTAGATGCACTGCTTCCATCCAATTATTGAAATGCTTCACCCTTTAGGAGTAGAAAGTTGGTATAGCTCTTTGGTTCCTATTGTGAATCTGCACCTTTTTCTGATTTTATGGACTGAGGGCGAAAAGCTAAGCAGCAGAAAAGAAAGAAGCAGCAAAACAATGCATTTAAAAAATAAAGGAAAAGAGCACGCCTTTCACTTCTTCTCATAGATATTGCTCAGAAAAAGGAACCCGCCCACCAAACCAAGCTAAAATTTAGCTTAATCGAATGACATTTTAATAAAGCTTACATTCTAACACCAGAGAAAAGTCTACAAATGTTTATTGAAACATCTAAGGTAGAATTTGATTTTGATATAGTAGTCCTGCCCTTCCTTGCTGCTAGATGCCAATCAAGTGGAATTTTGCAGCTGAAATCTGGTAACCTTAGGATAAGTGTTTAATTGGACATCCTAAAAGGGAACAGGATTTTAATTAGGATTGTCACAAGCCGTTCTACTGATTTCCTTCTTAAGACTTGGCACCTGGCTGTAATTGCTTCCGAATTAATAGAATGTGTGTTATCTAATCCCTCAATGGGATTGTTACAAGCATCTTACTGGTACTGTGAAGAAGCCAAACTTATATAGACTTTGGAAGTCTGCCTGCATTATTTTCAGACAGAGCTATAATATGCATCTCCCCATCACTACTACCCAAAAAAGTATTTTTTTTTACGTTTGTTCAAAGCAAAAATGTGGTTTTTGTATTTGTGTGGATTTTTATTTATATTTGGTTTATTTTGAAGAATTAATATCTTATTTTTCTTAAAAACAAAAAATGCAAAACTTAAAACAATAATGCTATCAGAACAATAAATGATAAAAGCAGAGCAAAATAAAAATAGTAAAAAATAATAGGCTTTCAGAAACAATATTGATATAAATTATTTAAAAAGTTACAGAGAAATGGAATACCACAACTCAGCATGTATAGAACTCTACCAACTAAGCTGTATATCAATTATGCAATCACAAATTATTTCAATCTTACATCTGAAGAAATTTCTGAATTTTATTATTTTCTGTGAAACAATTTTTTTTTAAATTACATTTATATGTCGCCCTTCTCCGAAGACTCAGGGCGGCTTACAATTTTTGGGATACAACCCAGTGTATCCCAAAAATTGTAAGCAATACAATAGCCTCCATTCCATTGTATATGCCTACTTATTACTAAGCGGCATTTTTACAAAGTCAGCTTATTGCCCCCAACAATCTTGGGTCCTCAATTTACCTACCCCGAGAGGATGGAAGGCTGAGTCAACCTTGAGCCTGGTGGGATTCGAGCCTACAGTAATTGTAGGCAGCTGGAACTTAAATGCAGGCATTTAACAGCCTGAGCCACCAAGCACCAATTTGAACAGAATCTCCTATTTTATTAGTTTCATTCATCTGTTGCAGCTTTTACTGGATTGGTTTTTATTTGAATAAAAATAAAAAAGGAAAGGAAAAGAGAAAAACAGAAAGCCTCATCAGAATAAATTATTATACTTCAAAGTAGTACCAACTAACCCACACTGGTCTGAATGCTTTGAACTGACAATACTTTTAAAAATCTTTCTATAATAGAGCTACCATGTTTAAATTATAAAACTCTGAGTTAACTCCGCTTCAGTGTATTGTATTTTGCAGGCCAAATAAGTTAGTTAGGCTGTTCAATAATGAATATCTACCTTGCAAACCTATTCTTTAGATAAAAGAATTATAGCTAGAAATGAAGACCCCTGTCAGAACTGAAAGAAAGCACTTGCCAGTAATTGTAGACAAATCTGCCCAATTTAGACTAATTTTTCTAATCTTACTGAAGGACCAGCTTCCTAAGAAGAATGACAGAATTGGGTTCCAGCTTTGCTTATTCTTCAGTCCCATGCAACTGAAGGAAACATACGGAGTAGTAATAAAATGTGAGATTCTTGATTCTTTCTTAAGAGTACAATAATATTGCCTTTTTAAATAAAATGTGTTTGAAAACATGAATAATATATCCTGGAATCTTATAAGCCTGAAGGATTTCTAGATTTTTTTTTTAAGTAAAGCGGGACTGTCTTCAAGTAAAAACAAATGCTGAGAGGATTTTATGTTGATGTTGCAACATCAATTTTATGAAAGGAAAATAATTATGCATTTACTTATCATGTATAAACCACAGTATTTCCACTTCGTTTAGCACAAAATCTTCAGTTATTGCAGCCCAGAACTGTATTTTCTGGTTTGCTTGCTTTTTAGCATCACACAAATGTTAAAATGTGCTTCTTTACCAGATTTGTGGTTACAACATTTTCTGATTCCCAGGCCAATGGTTTTAGAAGTCAGGATCCTTTTTGCAATGCCCGCCAATGAGTCTGCTGAACTAGAGTCAAATGTCTCTGAACATTATTGGTTTTTAAAAAATCAATTTTTTTTAGAAAGGGTGGGGGGTAATCTCTCAGGAAAGTTCCAAGCCCAAGGTAATGTTTTTAATTAGTGAGTAAATTAAAAAAGTAAAGAGAATCTGTGTTTGTTCAATGAGAGGTATTTTTGGAGAAATATCTGCTGCAGCCCCAATAAAGAAACAAAAGGGCCTTGTTTGGACTGGCATTGGACTACAATTGTGACAATCTTCTTCTCACCTTTTCATTAGCCATCACCTTTAATATGAGGGCCAAATGCTTTTGGGTCTTGACCTTGGATTGAGTAAGCTTGCCTTCTTTGTTTGAATTGATAACCCTAACTTGAACCTCATAGAATGTAGCCACTTTTAGTACTAATGCCCAATGGATTATCTCTGCATTATTCCCTTAAGGAGGTCAATTGTCCCTATTCCTGTCACTGCTTTCATTTGAATAAGCAGACATCCAGCTGCAACTCTGAATGTCACAACCCACCAGAACAATATATATTCCTCCCCTTAGTTCATATAATTGCTCTAGTTTTTACATCTGTGGTGGATGTGAGTCAGAAGTGAAGATTCAGCTGTGTTCAAATTGCATGAGATAATGCAGCATTCACCTTTGAAGGAGGAAGCACATGTTCAAGTACAAACAGTTGTCAGGAATGCATAGGAAATGTGAAGTGTTAAAATTGGTTGAAATCACTACTATAGGTCATTCCAAATTCCCCTTTTGGGTCCATCTTCATCTGATTTCCTTGATATTGTGTGGCATAAACACAGAGAAATTGATATTACAACAAGTTATACATCATTCCATTGATAAATTTAGTGAATACATAGAAATCAAGGACATGGAGGAAAATAAATCATATGATCTGCTTACAGTTATTATTTTTATAGTAGCCATCCAAGCAGAAATCAGGTGCAAGGATATGCCTGTCTTCCTTCAAGTTCAGTTTTCTAGGAGAAAAAATAAGACCAAAAACAATATTTAAAGAAGCAAAGATGTTGCCTAATTTTAGACATTTGTTTCACATGTGATGGATCAACTTGTTTAACCTTGTTATAACAAATAGGGCATAGCTGATTTTGTATTTTGCAGCTCATAATAACTAGATTCATACAATATGCGAAGTCAAATCAAACAAATTATGTTTTGGCTTTATAGGACATGTGAAATAGACTGTTGACTCTGACTATATTCGCACAAAGATGCAAGCCGGAATTATTCTGTTATTGTATGTAGTTAACAACAACAAAAAATCAGACCAATCTGAGCTACTTTAATAGCAATAGCACTTAGACCTATATACCATTCCATAGTACTTACAGCATTATCAAAGTGGTTTACAGAGTGAGCCAATTGCCCCCAACAGTCTCCTCATTTTACTGAACTGGGAAGGATGGAAGGCTGAGTCAACCTTGAATGGGTCAGAATCGAACTCCTGGCTGTGGGCAGAGTTAGCCCACAGTACTGCATTCTAACTAGTGCACTACTGACAGAGGTGATCTTTGAGCCAATCTTAAGGACCCTGGGTACTTGTCCTGGGAAATTTCAGCATCTAATTTGAGATCAATCTGGGATCTAATTCCTATAATGATTATGCATCAGCCATAATTTTTCATACATTGTACTGTTGATGGGATTTTTTCATTCATAAGAGGATGGCAATCAGATAATAATGAACCTTATTCCATTTCCTTTGTCATTATTGGGTCACAGAGATTTGGGCTTTCAATGGCTTTATTCTTCTTCAAAAACACAGGATCTATTGAAATAGTTTGTACTCAGGTATAAATGGATTCTGATTTGTATGATTGCTACTCAAATCAAAGCTATAGTTTAGTGTGGAGAAATTACTCATACAACCATCACAATTCCCACTGTATTCTGTCTGTACCCCATAATTTATGTGATTCTTTAGTATTCTCTTGAACTAAAGTCAGTGAAGTAAGTGTCCATCCCTGAGAGCTAGGAAGGAGAAAATAAATCATGAAGTGAGTTTTTTTATTATTATGAAGACAGTGAAGGGTTTTTCCCTCCTTCCCCCTGTATTGTCTAGTGAAACTGTACCAAGTTATCAAGGTGTTTGGTGTACTAGCCAAAAACTGAATGGAATCAGAAGTGACACATTCATCATCACAAGAACAAAATTACTTATCTATAATAGGATTTGAACACTTCAATTACAGCATCACCATTAGTGAAAGCATCCAAATCAAAAGGCAGGTGAGGTTTTATTAATTCATTTTTAGTTACCCAAGTAGCTGAGATTGCTCATTCTTAGGTGATTCTGAACACATACAAGATTTTGAAACCTGGACCAGAAAGGGTAATTGTTAGTTGGATCAAAGATGTGGGGGAAGCCTCATTGAAGAAAAATGGTTCTAACCTCTTTTGAAGGACCATCAATTGAATTACCTTCTGAAGAAATACAAAGTCATCAGGACCAAGATACCCACTCCATCTCATAAATGCTAACTGATATTTTACTATTAAGTTCAGGAATTCAAACCAACTGAAGTGAAATAGGCAGCCATCAGTTGCCTCCTTAATATTGGTACCAGGAAAATGGAACACATTTCCTGGTGCTTCTCCTAATTATCACTGCATTGCCCATGGAAAACCTTGGGGGAAGGAAGAAATCACAAGTGTTTGGAAAAGGAGCCCAGAGAAATGGGGAGCCCCCCAAATGGTTATATTGTATATAAAGATACTGGTCCATTCTCCTGGGCTTTATTTGTATTTATATTTGTGTTTAGCTACAGTTAACTGTTGTTTTAATTGTTTTAACAGGTTGTTTACTGTACACGGTCCAGAATGATACAGTGAGATGGGCAGCTATATACATCTGATAAATAAATGTCCATATTAGGACTTCCACCCGCTTTTGATGTTTAATTGACATTATTCTATAATTTTTAAAAAATTAAGTCCTAATTTAATTTCTAATTCTAATGTTAAATTTATTCATTTTTAAATATATCAGTTATATTATACTTCACACCACCCAAAGCTCCTCTTTTAGGCAGATGGGAGGTTTAGAAATATTATTTATATAGATATAGCAAAAATTAAGACAATAAAGAATACAGGATATTTATTTCTAATGACATGGATCTTGCATTTGTCTAGCCCATAGGATCGTTAATATAAAAAGTACATATCTTACAATTGTATGGATTTTACTCAGGAGGGAATATATCCTATTTTAAGAACTAATTATTTAATGGATTTTTCCCATTGAAATTATATTACTGCACTTACGAATCTCTTTATTAGCTATCCAGTTTCTGATGGTAGCTCAAAGTCATTCTGGAGTCTCCTTATTTTTGAAAAGATCTCTGTGCTACAAACCAAAGTTCATGAATGATTCAAAGACACCACCTGCTCTATGGAATTTCATACATCCTGCCTAAGTTACCAAGGTGCTCATTTTTATGGAGATGAGCTATTCTAAACAGAGGAATTAGAGACACTTCCTTGCATAAAGTTTCCAGGAAGCCATAATTGGTGCACCTGATGCTTTATTTTGAAGTAGGGAAGTCCAATGTAAGCACTAGATAAAATGAGTAGCAAAATACTCATTATTTTACCAGCAGTGTCTCTTTTTCCTGGAAGAAAAGAAGCTGGCATTACTCAGAACGTTGACAGTATTGCTTCTGAACAAACAATAATTTCAGCTTAATTTGCTTCCCATTACTTCTCATAAAACTCCCTTTTAAAACATCCACACATATGCAGCAGATAAGCTTGGCATTTGTACAAGAGATGCTTCTTGCATTTATTTTCCCCTCTTTCTGTGCAATGGGTTTTTGCCAACATTACATTTGGGGGTTCCTATATGATTATTTTCTAGGAGTCTGACTAATAAGAAAAATAAGAAGCATGCAATTTAGCATCGTAAGTAAGTAATAAGTAAGTAAGTAAGTAAGTAAGTAAGTAAGTAAGTAAGTAAATCATTCAAAATTCTGTTCCAAATCTCAGGGCAGGATGCAAAACAGATAAACAAGAAGTCTTGACCCTAGCCCTACTTAGCATCTTGGATCCTGACTCCATTAGTTGCTTATCGGTACCATAAACAACCCACCTGCAAGGCCTTTTCTGTTGAATTATTAAAAATAGGAAATTTCAAGTGCCAGGGAAATCAAGAAAATCAAGCTGTTCAAATGAGTATAACGATTTATTGCAAGCTTAAATTCTCTACAAGAATCTGAACCACTAATGGTCAAGGGAAATTAGCGGGAGTTGAGAATAGAAAGAAATTCAAAGTGGGCTGGACTTAGTAGATATCTCGTGGGTGCAAAGGGACTCATGACTTATGACATGTTTGACCGCTCCCTCGGGTTCAGCTTGGTCATCTCCTACAGGCAATTACACAATCACAAAAGAATTCTCCGCAGAAGGAAAATGGATGGTGATTCATGAAGAAGTCCCTGAATAATCTATCAGTGAAATAAAATCTCAGAGGAATCTATAAAAAAACAAAAGTAAATTAATAGATTCTGCCCCTGCCCAGATGTAAATTATCATAGAACGGGAAAAGAGGAGATGGTTTTTCCTTTTTTTTCAAACTCTAAAAAGGACTTGAAATATAGATGAAAAAATATCAGCTATTAATTTCTTACTTTCAAGTATTAGAAGAACAGAATAATACTGTCAATCAGTATCTACTATATGTTTAATAATATGGATTAACTGTCAATTTAAAAATATTACAATATTACACTATGATATGGTTGATCTTCCCATACAGTGCACACCTTCTAAATACTTTCTGAATGCACTGTACATTAATCTTGTCTACATATGTGTCCATCTTGTGTAATAGTATCTATACATGAAAACAAATATTTTTGTCCTATATAAAATCAAATAACAGCAATAAAGTTGAACTGTTTGTGTTTTGGATTGAACTACCATTTTAACTGCTGCTAGTCTACCAAACAATAAAAGTGAAATATGTTTTCATGTCTTAAGTTCTATTTTATTTTTGTGGCCCGTAAGGAAAGATGAGTGAAGAGAACCTGATTTGTAATCCTGGATAAAACTGTGGAAAATACCTTGGAACAAGAACAAATAATCCAATTCATAAATGAAGCAAAACCATAAATAAGCAAGCAAACAAATGTAGACTGCTCACTGGAAGTACTAATAATGAAGCTAAAGTTAAATTTCTTGTACACATAATGTGAGAACAAGAAAAATTGGAGAAAACTCTGATGCCTGATGCCTTGATTAAAGGCAATTTCATATAAGACAAAGTGGTTAGATATTATCACTAATATTACAAGCACGAACATATAAGAGCACAGAGAAGCAATTTTTGACACACAGTTCTAGCAAAATGCTAAGCATTGTGCCAGGAAGAATTGGAAATGATTAAATGATTGAACAGCAACAATAGAAATTTTGGGAGTTGTTTTTGAAGTTCTTTACAATATTCATAAGTTAGCAGATGATTTAGCATCTGGTAAACCTGTCACTCAATAAATGCATTTATTGAAATTGCAGATATGTCTCTGTTTTGATTCCTAAGAAATGTCAAGCTGGTAAAAGTAGATCTTCTAAAATAATCTTTTTCCCCTTCTTTTTAGACCTTACAGTTATGCTCCATATGCTGGAGCTAAAGTAGGCTTCAGAATTAAATTGTCTATGCTGTATTTAGAGATATCCATTACCTGTCAAAGCAAAGCACAGAAAATGTATAAAGTTTGATTTAGTTCTTTGCAGAAAATATCCTTCCACTTTTTGCACAGTTGTTTGTGGGTCATGAAAGTGAGAAAGGAAATTTTCTACACTTTTGGGAGTAGCAGGCAGGGTGAAGTCATTCAGGAGAAGACAAGCAAGTAACTAGCCTTCCCTCTTTCTTGTATTCTGAAAACACTGTTCTTGTAAAGAAGAAGGTAGCAACAGAAGAGAAGAAGTAACAGAATAATAGGGTTGGAAGGGACCTTGTAGGTCTTCTAGTCCAACCCCTGCTCAAGCAGGAGAGTCTATACCATTTAGGAAAAATGGTTGTCTACTGTCTTCTTAAAAGCCACCAATGATAGGGCATCCACAACTTCAGAAGGCAAGCCATTCCACTAGTTGATTGTCCTTACTGTTAGGAAGTTTTTCCTTAATTCCAGGTTGCTTCTCTCCTTGATTAGTTTCCATCCATTGTTTTGTCTTGCCTTCTGCTGCTTTGGAAAATAGTTGACCCTCTCTTTTCCAAAGCACTAGAAGGCTTCATCTTTTGCTGTTTTCAGATAAAGTGCAGAGAATGTTTCAAGGTTTTCCCTCAGCTGAAGTTCTACTATGGACCTCACAATAAAGATCTAAAATTATTCAGAGAGAATTGGAGTGGGGGAGAGGTGAACTAGGCACAGGGTAGGACAAATGGTGAATTAAATACAACAGCTACCTGTTCTGATACTATAGAATGCTTGTAAATACCGGTAGTCTAACATTTGCACAGTGAAAGAATTCAGTCTGTATGGCACTGTCAATGGAAGTACTTAATTTTGTATTTAATCTCATTTAGACAGTTCATAAAAGCTCAGTGTTACCATCGTGTATAGCAAAAACACATGTATCTATATAAAGAACACCAAGGACCACTCAGTTCAACTCTGAGCTATAAATATTCTTTCTATTGTCTTTTTCTCCATAGGTTTAGAAGAAGTCTTAAGGTAAACTTATAGTAACCTTCCAAAATTGAGTGACTTTGGCTACACTCCCCAATCAAAAGTAATCCTCTCTTTCACAAACTTTTGTGATCAAGGTGAGGAGAAAGAAATGCCTGGTTCTTACCTAATTTGAGATAGGAAGGGGTGTGCTGGTCTGCCCGCTTGTTTTCTGTCCCATGAAGATGCGAAATGAATGCTTACTTTCCATTCTGCTGTATATTTGATAGGATGCTGTTAACTTGAGTATTTTCTAGTCTCATCTTCCACTTTCCTTTATAGCAAGAGTGGAGAAGGGCAAAATTGACTTGTTTGGTCAGAGCAAGGATACTAACTACATTTAATAGTGACTGGAAACTATGGGATTTTTGTGAAAAAAGAAAAGAAAAATGAAGTTGTGATTTATGGGTTTGATGCTTAGAAATTTCTATGGAAAAAAAATCATGTTGTAATCTTACAAAGAGAGGAAAAATATAATGTATTTGTAACTGCTGTTAAAAAGATCAGAAGCCTTTCCTTTCCTTTCCTTCCCTCTTGCCTTTTTAAAATTTCTATTGATTGAATCCTTTAAAAATTCTTTAATAAAAATTATCTATTCAATTATCCATCTAAGGACTGGAGAACATGTGGCTTTGTTCATTTCCAGCTAGTCTTAGCCAATATAAAAACTATCCACATTAACGGAAAGGTGTGTAACCCAACAAAAGGCCAAAAATCTACTTTCTTGTCCAATAATAGGGATGCTATACTACATTAAATAAATGAACAGTGGATTTTCCTTGAAAGATGAAAAAAAGAACCATAAATTCTCAGAATGTGCAAAGCAGATGGTATAACAAAGAATGCAGGACACTTGAACTATTAAAGGAAGGTGTTTTTTTTTTCAGATGCATATCAAGTTTTACATCCTCTCAATGTGGAGATAGAAATATTGTATCAGAGAGAAGAAGACACTACCTATTTCTCGGTGAGACCTTATGAAAAAATTACTTACTTGCAAGGTCTGGCCCCCCACAAAATAAGCAGGTTTAAACGTGTATAAATTTGAGTGGAGTGAATTTATATTTCTAAAATTGCTCAGCCAAAATGTTAAAAGTCCTTGGTGGCTCAGACTGTTAAATGCCTGCTCTTAAGATCCAGCTGTCTACAATTACTGTAGGCTCGAATCCCACCAGGCTCAAGGTTGACTCAGCCTTCCATCCTCTCGGGGTAGGTAAATTGAGGACCCAAGATTGTTGCGGGCAATAAGCTGACTTTGTAAAAATGCTGCTTAGTAATAAGCAGGCATATACAATGGAATGAAGGCTATTGCTGAGCGCATTGGGTTGTGCTCCAAAAATTGTAAGCCGCCCTGAGTCTTCGGAGAAGGGCGGCATATAAATGTAATTTTAAAAAAAAGTATATAAGTATATCCTTGGCGACCTGTTCAGATTTTCATTGTTCTGTAGATAGCAGATTTTGTTAAGAATCACATTCTGCATTTGTGTTGACTGTCAGAAGCTGCAGCAGCACATGAAAGGCAGGACTTTTGCCCAGTGAATTCTTTCCCATGTGATTTTACAGCAGCTGACAGAAAAAGCAAGCCTTACACAGAAAGGAAAGCAGCACATAAAGTTTGGGGCTGCTTGGTTTCTTCTTTCAAAAACAGGTGATTCATTCCATTAAGTCAGAAGTGGGGAATTGTGGCTCCTTTATAACTGGTGCACTTCAACTCCCAGAATTCCTGACCCAGCCATGGGAATTCTGGGAGTTGAAGTCCACAAGTCATAAGGGGCCATAGTTTCCCACCCCTGCATTAAATGCCCCTTGGGAAATTTGAAGTGTGCTCATAGATCAAATAGTCACCATATGTGAGGAATATGGAGGAATTTTTCAAACTCAAATTTAGCAGCAGTTTTGTTCTTTATTCGTTACATGTGGCTTGCTTGTTAAGTTTTCACTGTTTGCCTTCTATGGTTGCTTCAGGAAAGGAAGCCATACAGAATTGGCAGGAACGGCTTTGTCTCAATCATTTATGTTTTGTGATTCTAAAGCCTTTGAGGGGGTACTACCCCTTATTGAGGTAGTCCTTGACTTACAAGCACAATTGAGCCCAAAATTTCCATTGCTAAGCAAGACCATTGTTAAGTGAGTTTTGCCCCATTTTACAACTTACAAATTACCAAAAAATAACAAAAAATAACAGCATAAAAACATCTTTCTCAAACACCAGTCTAACCAGTTGGTTGAACCTCTTTTTTCTTTTCTTTTTACAAAACTTCTTTTCCTGTAGGGTGTCATTAATGGCAGAAACAAGCACTACTACCAAACTGAGACCACATAATAATACAGTAAAATTAATCTTACTTTAAGAATCACACAATCGCACGACCCAGACCCACAGCAGCAGCTCAGCAGGATTACAAATAGTTCTGGTACATTTTGAAATCATCCTATCTAAAACTCTGGTTCATGTCTCTTTTATTCTGGGGTCTGCTATCATCCAAAGACCTTGTTGAATCTAATAGATCAATAGCCTATTTTTTTTCTGCCCACAATAGAAAGAGAAGAAAATAATTGGGAAATCATAACAGATTAGAATAATGTTTATGGGGTTTGGAAAAACAGTCATTTCTCCTTGGACCTTGTTCTCAGAGTTACTTAGACCATATTTAAATGCCACTGTATCAATTCTGCATTTCCTAATCTAGTGTCGTCTTGAAAAACTTTCTCAGACAGACAAGAAGATGTAAATCAATCTTCACCAGCCTAGGCTGCCCTCTAGCAGTACTAGACTCCACAGCCAATGAATGGCAGAGTATGAGATGATAATTGATGGTCATCACACAACAAAGCAGTTAGTGGCATATTTAATATTGTAAGATCGAGGAGGAGGAGGAGGAGGAGGAGGAGGAGGAGGAGGAGGAAGGAGGAAAGGGAAAGGGAAAGGGAAAGGGAAAGGAGAAAAGAGAAAGGAGAAAGGAGAAAGGAGAAGCACCTGCTCAGTGTTGGCAATTTCTTGGTTAACTCCATGCAATTTTCTTGGAACAAGTATGGAAATGGTTTGCAATTATATCCATTCAAGGCTACAGTCATGTTATTCGTCTGTAATCTCAATCTGTTGATTAACACATTCACATATTTTCCAAAGAGAGCAATAATAATTAGTGATTTACAAAAGTGTTTTTAATGTATGGATTTTTCGATTATTTTATCATATTTTTCTATGAGGTCAATGCCATTCCCTGCCAAAGTTGTGTGTATAATTACATGGATTGTGTGTATATGTTTACTTCTCTTCTGTCATGTTATCATATGTTAAATAATAATAATTGTCATAAATGCATGCTGTACATCAGCTGTAAGACAGATTTTATCAGTCTATCATCCCCACCTCTATAACTGTCTGGTGTGGTTCTGCAACCCAACAGGACAGACACAGACTTCAGAGAGTAATTAGGGCTGCAGAAAAAACAATTACTTCCCACCTGCCTTCAATCGAGGACCTGTGTATTGCACGAGTCAAAAAGAGGGCTGTGAAAATATTTACAGACCCCTCACATCCTGGACATAAACTGTTTCAACTCCCTCAAAACAACGCTATAGAGCACTGCACACTAGAACAACTAGACACAAGGAGAGTTTTCCCCAAAGCCATCACTCTGCTAAACAAATAATTCCTCAACACTGTTCAACTATTACAAAGTCTGCACTACTATTACTGTTAATCTTCTCATCACTCCTTATCACCCATCCCTCCCACTTGTGACTGTATGACTGTAACTTTGTCGCTTGTATTCTTACGATTTATACTGACTGTTTCCTAGTATGATTTGATTGCTGATTGTATCCTATGACTATCATTAAGTGTTGTACCTTATGATTCTTAATTCTTAACGAATGTATCTTTTCTTTTATGTATACTGAGAGTATTTACATCAAGACAAATTCCTTGTGTGTCCAATCACACTTGGCCAATAAACCTATTCTATTTCTATTTCTATTTCTATTATTACAGAATTTCACTTAAAACAAGCAGAAGTTTTGTGAGAATGAGAACAAACTCGCTCCCCAGCAGCCCTTCCTTTCCCTCCTTCAGTAAATTGCTGCAGAGATTTATCAGAAGGTGCTGCCAGAAATAACAGAGTGATATGTACCTTGCACTTTGTAGTGTAATTATATTATCAAACATCATTCAAATAATTGAATGCTATGTGCTAAGTCATGTGATTATATTATGAAACTCAGTAGTTAAATATAAGCATAATTATCTTGAGAATTTCAATTTGCAACAATATACTATACCTTTTCATTTTGCTTTATTTGATAAACACACAAATAGACATATGAAAATACTGCAATGTATTTTCCTGAAGTCAATCAATTTGTTTAATAGCTGACATGAACACAAACCGCTGGATTATACCATGCATTATCCTGAAAGGAGATTGAAACCACCATCAATCATTTATCCTACATTCTCTTGTTACATGAAGTTCTGTGCTACCTGCCCCATTCAAAAGTATATGGATGCACAGTATTTAGCTGATTCTTGTGGTTCCGATATACAGACCTTCTTCAACTTATCATTTGTGATCATCAAAAATCCTTGTATCTCTAGTTAGTTTTTATTCTGCTTTTCTATAAGAATTAGGGCTGGTTCTGAAAGGTTAATAATTTATGGACTTGCATATGGATAAGGGATGGATAAGAGATTTAAAAACCCTTCTTAAACATTTATTTAAAACTTCTTTCACTAAAGATTGAAGAAAGGGTCTGGGGGCTAAATCATATGATGTACTTGAGGGGCTGTCACAAAGAAGAGGGTATTGACTTATTCTCTAAGGTACTAAGAAGTAACGGGTGGAGGCTTGTCAAAGAGAGATCCAACCTAGAAGTAAGGAGAAATTTTCTGATAATGAGAGCAGTTATCAATATAATAGCTTGCTTCCAGGGTTGTGGCTGCTCCATCATTGGAGATTTTCAAGAATAGACTGGACAATAATTTGACTGTGATAGTATAAGGCTCCTGCCTTGAGCAAGGGGTTGGCCTAGAAGCTCTCATAGATCCTTCCAGACCTGTGATTCTATAAACCCACCTGGTGTTTTCAGACTTGTCAATCCAAAGATTATTAACAGCTGAAAAGCAGTTAGCAAGGAATTTCAGGAAGTGTTTAGAAAAGGAAGGATGTGAATCCATTGTCCTTTGAAAGATACCAATTATGGTTTGAGCAAGATGGCTATTCCCTCATCTCCCAGAGTTGTAAACCCACCAGAAGCCACTGTCTTGCAGTCTCCTCTCAAGCAGCAACTGTTTGGAGCACTTATGGGTAATCTCAAGTCCTCTCCTAGTTTGGAGAGAAATTAGGAAGAGTTACTCAGCACCTATTCATTCCACCACAGTTGTCATCTCTGCTAAAAGATATCTCTCACTTGTGGGGTCTCACTTGTGGGGTCCCTCAGGGTCGGTTCTCTCACCCCTCCTGTTCAACATCTATATGAAGCTGGCCACAGATCATCCGTGGCTTTAGTGAAGTATCATCAGTATGCTGATGATACACAGTTATACATCTCCACCCCAGGTCACATCAGTGATGCCCTCTCCATGGTATCCCATTGTCTGGATGCGGTATGGATCTGGATGGACAGGAACATGCTTCGCTCAATCCAGCCAAGACAGAGTGGCTGTGCATACCAACATCTCGGTCCAGTCAGGAGATTCCATCTTTGGTCATGGGGAGAGGTGTTGCCCTCGTGGGCAGGGCACGGAACTTGGGGTCCTCCTGGACTCATGGCTCAGGATGGAGGAGCAGGTGGGGCTGTGGCCAGGGGCATTTGCCCAGGTTTGGCTGGTTCACCAGCTGTGCCCATATCTGGACCAAGATGCCCTGTGCACTGTCACTCAGGCACTTGTTACCTCCTGGCTCGACTACTGCAATGCTCTCTATTTAGGACTGCCCTTGCATCCAGAGGCTTCAGCTGGTGCAGAATGTGGCTGCTGGTTGTGATGGGAGCTTCCAGGTACTCCCATGTTACACCCCTCCTGCATGAGCTGCATTGGCTACCGGTTGCCCTCCGGATGAGATTCAAGGTCTTAGTATTAACATGTCCTTCAAGACATGGATCCAGGTTATTTACGGAGCGCCCACTGCCAGCATCGAATACCAACCGCCCTGTACAACGCACAGGCAGGGACTTCTCGGGTGCCGCTCAACTCAGTGTCGGTTGGCGGTATCCTGGGGAAGGGCCTACTCTGTAGCAGCTCCCGCTCTCTGGAACCAACTGCCTCTGGGGCTCCGCCTGGCCCCTGACCTCCGCACCCTCTGTCATGACCTAAAAACCTGGTTGTTTGAACAGGCTGTGCTGTGCTGACTCCTTGGGGAATGAGTTTCTATTTATTACGGTTTTTAGTCTAATTTGGCTTGTTATAATTTAATTCCATTTTAGCTAATTTAACTTATTGTATTGTTTTTATCTGTGAGCCATCCCAAGTCCTTTTGGAGAGGCGGCAGCATACAAGTCGAATAAATAAATAAATAAATAAATAAATAAATAAATAAATAAATCATTTCTTCACCATAAATTCACTATTTTTCCAGAAGTAGCTTTTTAAAAAATTCTCAACCAAAATTAGGGGTTTGACTTCAGATCTATAATCCATCTATCCATTGGGGCTAATAATGTCTTACTTTGATGCTCAGAAATTCTTAAATTCATTCCTTGCAGAGTCTGAAACCCTTTATCTACTGCTCTTGTATCAGCAGAACAATT